>SSNR01000077.1:1507733-1510233 GCA_006937965.1 Callopanchax toddi
TTCATTTTTGATCATTGTTCTCTCACAATCACTATTTTTATTTGTTTACATTGTGGTCCTATTTTTCATGTTTAGAAATGCAAATTAATGAATTGACTTAATGTTATGAGCAACCCCTTGTTTCTTTAAACCATGTTCTCTCACACCTGTCAATTTGATTGAAGCACAGGAGCACGTTTGCTGAGATTTGCATTCACTATCACAGGAACAACACACGCAGTCAGATAACCTCACATCTGGTCTTGGGACCACGGTTAGCTTTTGGGCGACTGCTAGTATTTTAGTCATTCTTTCTGGGCTCTCTGTCTCCTAACATCACACTCTGACACATCCTATCCTTTGGCTGCCTGAGAGTTGTTTTCTGGCTCCGCTGCATTTAGCAATATAAAGCTTATAACTTCTCCTCCTCTGCTCTGTTGCCCTACTACTTGCAGTTTGTGTGCAGCTACATTCAAGCCGTCTCAGCTAGCTGACAACAGCATCCAGTTTGTCAAGTCAGTTCTGAGCATGGACGTAAATGTCAGGGGGTGCAAGAGATGTGTCCCCTCTTCTATAAAGTTGTCCCCCCAAATCACATTAAACACAAATAATTTCCTATTGAATGCTTCCAATAGTTTGGTCTGATCGGTTTCACCAACAGGACGGCTGCTCTAACACGCTGCTCAACTCACACAGACACAGGCAGAGCTAAACGTACTCACTTAAGGTTTTAATGCATTACAACTTTGAGTAATCAAAGCACAGAGCAGACCTACTGAGCAGGACGCACAGAGAGGTACACACATAGCATGGCCTACATGCAGAGCAGGCTGCACAGAACTGGGCCTACAGAGCAGGACACACAGAACTGGGCCTACAGAGCAGAGCACACAGAACTGGGCCTACAGAGCAGAACACACAGAACTGGGCCTACAGAGCAGAACACACAGAACTGGGCCTACAGAGCAGAACACACAGAACTGGGCCTACAGAGCAGAACACACAGAACTGGGCCTACAGAGCAGGACCTACAGAACTGGGCCTAGGACCACAGAACTGGGCCTACAGAGCAGAACACACAGAACTGGGCCTACAGAGCAGAGCACACAGAACTGGGCCTACAGAGCAGGACCTACAGAGCAGGACCTACAGAACTGGGCCTACAGAACTGGGCCTACAGAGCAGAGCACACAGAACTGGGCCTACAGAGCAGAACACACAGAACTGGGCCTACAGAGCAGAACACACAGAACTGGGCCTACAGAGCAGAACACACAGAACTGGGCCTACAGAGCAGGACCTACAGAACTGGGCCTACAGAGCAGAACACACAGAACTGGGCCTACAGAGCAGAACACACAGAACTGGGCCTACAGAGCAGGACCTACAGAACTGGGCCTACAGAGCAGAACACACAGAACTGGGCCTACAGAGCAGAACACACAGAACTGGGCCTACAGAGCAGACCTACAGAACTACAGAGCAGGCCTACAGAGCAGAACACACAGAACTGGGCCTACAGAGCAGAACACACAGAACTGGGCCTACAGAGCAGGACCTACAGAGCAGGACCTACAGAACTGGGCCTACAGAACTGGGCCTACAGAGCAGGACCTACTACAGAACTGGGCCTACAGAGCAGGACCTACTACAGAACTGGACCTACAGAGCAGGACCTACTACAGAACTGGGCCTACAGAGCAGGACCTACTACAGAACTGGGCCTACAGAGCAGGACCTACTACAGAACTGGGCCTACAGAGCAGGGTATATTTATAAAGCATCCATCTTTGACTGGAAGTGTGACTGGATGTGTGGGGGTATCATCACTGCACCCAAGTTAAAATATTTTGAACTAGAGAGCATCATGCAGCACAGCAAGCTCACACCACTGTTGTGCTGCTGACTGGGTTTGGACTTCCTGATCTGGGTTTTCTCTCAGACCTGATGTTTAAATGAAACCAGCTGAACTCTGATCAGTTCTGTGTCCATCTGGAGAAAGTAGCTGCTGAATCTGACCAAAGTTTTCAGGAAACGTTTGTCAGTTAAATTTATTATCAATCCATTTCTACCCCTGATATTAAAACTGAAGCCACCAGGATGCTGATGTGGGAATAACTGAATTCTAGAGTGACACTGAGATGCAGTCAGAGGCAAAGACGGCACCTTCTGTGGACTCTGTAGAGAAAAGTCTCCTCTAATGTAGTGAAAGTCGAGGTTTGTCTCCTCATACCTCTGAGAGAGGCTCTTTTCACTAATGAAATCAAAGCAGGACAGGACTTACTGACACACACCTTTCTGACTGTGTGTGTCTGACTATGAGTCCACCTCCAGAGCACTAGCTGACGTCCAGTCAGCATCACATTGACTTTAGGCAGGATTTTAACAGTTTTAGGTGAAAATATGTTGGGTTACAGGTTGATTTCTGGTTCTACATGTTGGCATTTAAGTTTGTAGGAAACCTTTTTCACCTGATTAGTTAACTGCACTCAACTACAGTACAGTCCTTGACTCCAAAGCG
>SSNR01000077.1:1520233-1545877 GCA_006937965.1 Callopanchax toddi
AGACCTTGAAAGTCATTGAATTTATATCTCCCTCTTCTTTCTGCAGTAACAAAGGTATGGATCACTTATCGACCATGAAGAGGAAGAATGTGGTTCTGGTTTACAACCTTCTCCTGGAGATGTTGGACGCCAACACGTCCAGCAGCAGCAGTCAAACCACCTCGTCCTCGCCGAACTCTGACACCTACTCTGATGGTTTTCAGTATGCCCCACCCCCGTTTCACCTGCAGCCAGACTCGGACCAGCTCATCGCCACCGATCCAGGCGCTGAAGTCTTTGCTGAACCTCCACATAAACCAGCTGAAGACCAGATGATGGAGGAGAACCTGCAGGCTGGGATCCTCCCATCTACACCTTCAGCTCAGAACTTAGCAGGGCCTCATGTGGACAGAGATGCGTAAGTACCACTACTACTTAAAACACTGAAATACTTTTATTTCATTATGCTGTCTTAATGAACATGCAATATGGGGGATTTAAAAGGGATTATTCTAGTTGTGTTTATGTGTAAAATAGGGATGCACCGAAATGAAAATTCTTGGCCGAAACCGAAAATGAGAAAATCCAGACCGAAAACTGAAAACCACAATAAATTATTATGTAAATTATTAGAATCATAGCATATGGCTATGATGTGTACTAACCTCACTAAAATTACAATTTACAAATGACAAAACTATGAAAACAATGGTGAGAGGAGGAAAAAATACTGTCTGAGAAGCCTCAGTCTGACAATGTGACAGCAGCACTCAGCAGGGAGAGAAAACAACAAACACTCTGGTTCTGGTCTGACTCGGGTCCACTCAGGGCTGGACTGGGACGGAAAACGTCGTGGCAGCTCAACATGATCTTAGAGGTGATGTTCGGTTTCTGTCCGGGGGAGGCTTGAGGGTTTTAAGCCGTGTCACGTGGGCGTATGCCACACACCGCTCCAATGCTCTGCAGCGGGTGGAGCAAAATGAAACGAGCCGCTGCGAGGACGACTCATTGCGGTCCGGACCAGCTCATAGATAATGAAATAAGTCCACACCACAGACATGCTGGCTCTTAAAGCCTGAAACACACTGAAGACGTCAGCGCTGTGCTGCATATGCGCCACGGTTTTGGCGATTCACAGGACCCGCGACGTAGTGCAGCGCTGATGTCTCCGGTGTGTTTAAGCCTCAAACACACCGGAGATGTCAGCGCTGATGCGCCACGGTTTTGGCGAGTCTTCTACTCTGAGGATCCGTTCCTGAAGCAGCGTGCCATAGAACGCTGCATGCAAAATCACCTTTATCCTTTTCTCACATGCTGGCTGCGATTATTTGCTTGTGACATCACACATTTCGGCCATGTTGTTTTGGTTATTTGGGCGTTTCGGACAAAAACCGAAATTGCACTTTTGGGTCACTTTCGGCTGAAAATTGTCGGTGGCCAAGATTTTGGTGCATCCCTAGTGTAAAATTAACAAATAATGAACACCTTACTCTCTGTAGATGGCTTCATTAACAGCCTCGGTTTGGAGAAATAACTTTTATGTAATGCAGCCAAAGCCAAAGTGATTTGCTGCCACCTTAAATCAGCATCAGTCTCCTAAATTTCAATTTCATTCGATCATTTATTGTAAAACTTTTGACATTAAAGTCTGTTTAGCATTACGCAGCTAACCTGTTAGAAATAATACAGAATTCCTTCTCTACTCAACCCCTGAAAATTAGTGGATGTTATGTTTGTAATTAAAGGTACCATAGGGAGTTTGTTAAACAATGTAGCTTAAAACATTTTTTTCATGCCTCTTAACAACGTTCTAACATAATATAGCAATAAATATATTGTGGCAATTAAACCCCCCCCCCGAAAGAAATTAATAAGGTGGTTTCCTCGCAGTTCTCTTAAAAACCTCAGCCAATCATATGTTTCAGACAGAAAGCAACTATTGGACAATCCGGCTGTCTGTCTCGCTGAAGCGCCTCACTTCCTCACTGCTTGGATCCTCCATTAATGCGTCCTGGTGCATTTTTCAGCAGAACATCCCAGAAGTGAGAGAAGGACGGAAACAGCCGGCTGTTAGCGCTTCAATTTTAGGGAAAAATACCAGAGTCCCCAAAAGAAACACCTTTTCAGCTAGCAGAAAACTAAAAACGTTTGGACGTAGAAAGAGGAAAAACCTGGGGGAACGTTTCAACAGCTGGTGTTTTGCTCTCTATTGTTACTGTGGCAATGCATGGTCACATTTCCAGAGGAGGCACGGCATAAGGAGTATATCCGCTGGGAGGGGTGAGATCACTGAGATGTGTTTGTGTAAAATAGTTAGCGATACCTAGCTTTTTTGAAGATTCCCTATGGAACCTTTAACAAACGATGGATGGATGGATGGATGGATGGATGGATGGATGGATGGGGTTATATAGAAAGTGAAGCCTATGTCTATTTACTTGTAGTGACTAATGATAAAAACTTTTTTACAGCTACATCCCAGTGGAGCAGTGGCCGCTGGATACTGAGGATGGAGGTTCATCAGTGGAGCCAATTGGTTACATAATCCCTGATCGAGTTGCCATGGAAACAGCCTTAGAAGGGTGAAAGGACAATTAGACTGGACCTATAAGGCACCACCCCCAGAATGTTGAAAAAAGAAATAAAGAGGAAGAAAGAGTTTTTTTGTGAAACAAAGGTCTTTTTATCTGTTGGAGATGTTTTTTATTCTTTGGAAACTGAAACCTTTTTGATCGACTGTATATTTTGTGTTTGTAAATACTGTTTGTGAACGTGCACTACAGTAGGTGTTCACTTGATCACCTCTGAATCCTCGTCCAGACGTCCGTGCTCTCTCTGACATGCAGTATTGGTATATATTTTTCACTTTAGTGCAACAACCATCTGATGTAAACAGTGCATGCAGACCACACAGTTAATAACCATTTCTCCTAGGAGTGTGACTCTGTTTGTGTCTCATTTCCTTCCCTCTGCTGTTGTGTACTAAACTGGTGTCTGTTAATGCAACATTTTCTACTCTTGTGCAGTTTGTCAGTGGAGCTGAGAAGCAGCAGTTCGTGGCCTTTTTTTCTGGAGTGACTGTTAAAATTCTCTGTGTTCATCTGGTTAAACTAAGGCTGAATTTACGTAACAGAATGTGGAACACAGCTGTTGTTTCCATGCAGGAACGAAGCCAGGATGCTTTGATTGATGTCTGCTT
This sequence comes from Callopanchax toddi, assembly GCA_006937965.1. Lineage (NCBI taxonomy): Eukaryota > Metazoa > Chordata > Actinopteri > Cyprinodontiformes > Nothobranchiidae > Callopanchax > Callopanchax toddi. The sequence continues at coordinate 1,523,412 of SSNR01000077.1, forward strand.
GTCCCTAAATAACTTCATAATGAAGTTGAATTCACTGTCCTTCTATTTTTTTTTTAAATTGAGGATGAATTGACTGTTCTAACACACTAAACTTTACATGAGGTGTCAAGTTTATGTAGACTTTATTTGAGCAAATTAGAATCCACTCATATTAGAGGTCTAAAATATTTGCTCTTTTTTCTTTTCATATATACAACCTAGTTTACAATCAGTTTTTTTTAAAGCAGTGAAGTTTTCATCTCAAACTGTGTATTGAAATATTTCTCATAGTTCTCAGTTCTCATTAGTTTGTGTTGTTTAACACTAAAGTCACCATGTCATATACACGGTGTATGTATTGTATCATGTATTGAGATAGAAAATCTATTATGTATCTAAAAAAAATACAAATATAAAACGACAAATCATTTAATTCACATCAAGTTTGGCCTTTTTATGGTTGATAATGTCAAATTACCACCAGAGAAACACACCAATTAAATTAGTTTGAAATAATAAAATTACATAAAAGTTGAGTTTAGTACTGAATAATGTATCAGAAGTCCACTTTATAAACATGTATTAATATTTACATATACATGCTAGGATAGCTATATTGGCTTAAATTGTTACCATGTTGTAATCAGACATTAAGGCTCCGTGTGAAGTAAGAAAATGTTTAACATTAGCTAGAAAAGAATGGTAAAAATAATTACCTTTTTAGAATGTAAAAAGAGTAAAAATATAATTTTTAATGGTTTCTAAAACTCATCATTCTGGGTTGTATTATCAGGTTAAGTGGTTAGTGAGTACTTTAAAAAGTATCTTGTGTTTAAATCCACTGCAGACAAATGGAAATCTAACAGTAGAGTTCACCATCTGCTGCCAACAAGGTATAGAAAAGTAAAAGTATTTTGCTGTACTTTGTAAAGTTTAGTTCTGTTTCCCTCCTGTTGTCTTTAAAGCTGGAACACATGAAACCAATAAGGCTCCTGGCTCTGGTTTATTGGGAGTTTGCTCTCATTAATCACCTAACAGCTCAGAGAAGTGACAGTCATTTGCTTCAGCCTGAATCCAGATAGCTTTGTTTTGATCTCACTGAACAAATGAGCTTCAGTTTTGGATGAACTGCTCTAAACTCAGTGACGAGATGCTCTTTGGACGTCCGTTCATTAAACGAGCCACTTTGTGTCAGAGTGAATTCAGCCTTGGTTCCAGATGATCTAACTACTGCTAATGTGTTTACTATCCTTTCTATCCTGTCTGTGGCTTGCACACGCATGAACACACAAACCGGATGCTGAAAACGTTCCTGTGGTTTTCTTTTTTACACACACACACACACACACACACACACACACGATTTGGACCTTGCTGAACTGCTTGTTAACCCCATCCGGCGGGTCTCTCTACTGTGAACATTCAACTTTATCAGGCAGAAATAAAAAATGGATCGACAAATAAAACTAACTTTACACTTCTTGTTGTTCATTTCTGTTTTTTGAGCAGCGACTGAGGTGTTTAGAAGGATTACAGCGAAACATTCAGATCAGTTTATGCATTAGTAGGAGGCTCTGGGGCCACATGTGGCTCCGCCCTCCCTCTGAAATGGCTCCTTGGAACTTTGACCAAAAACACCACAGACCTGAGTGATATTCATATTTAAGTTGACAAAATGAAAGAATCGTTTTATCAATTTTCCACATTTTAGCACAAACACATGAGGTTTCTACAGCAGAGTGACACCAAGCAGGATTAAGTTTAGATTATTTCACAACCAGAACTGGCAACAACTCATTTGAGTTTTCACCAAAATTGTGTTTAGTGCAGGGATCCATTTATTGTTGAGCTCACAGTGATTTTCTTAATAATTTGCTCTGTTTTGTTTATACGAAAAAAAAATCTGATTTCACTCCAACTTCGCCCAAAAACTTTTTTTTTTTTTTTTTTACATATTTGAACTAAAACACTGAAAGTGAAATGTTGTTTTTCCCATCTAATGGAATTTACTCAACTTTAGGACAGAAAAAAATGACAAAAGTACAGTACAGCAAACTCTTCTTATAATGAAGTAAAAATAGAAGTAAAAACTTTTATATTTAAAGTCTGGCACCTGAAGCAGTTCACTGATGGATATTTAAGTCATAAATAACCGACAACTTGAAGTTTTTAAAATGTTTTAAGACTTTAAGGTGCGATTTCATGCATCATCTATCTCTAAGTGGGTGACTTATTTTACTCATTTTTCTCTGATAGCTCTATACACAGAAGCTCTGAAAAAATAATTTCTATTATATAACATGCTAGATTATAGACTATTTTCTTTTTTTTTAACACTGACCATCAGCTCCTCAGGGTCAAGTCGATCTAGTGGTTTTATACAGATTATATTTAGCAGGAGATAGAAATAGTTTCTCTTTCGGTCCTGAAGGCTGCAGAGCCCTGAGTTAGATGGACTATCAGTCACATTTACACATTTCATGTCTTTGTGCGTTCTCATTCAATACTCAGAGGCTTTTCTTACATTCAAGCTCTGAAATAAATGTCCCTTCAGACTGCAACCATAACCTGGAAACGTCATTGTTTCTATTAGTTTTGCTGTAACCAGTTGAACATTGCCTGCAGACTTCAGAGCTGGTCAGAGTTTTTATAGGAATCAGTTTTCATCCTGAAACACTTCATGCTGTGTGATTCCTGCTTTTATTGTGCTGCTTCAATATTAACCAATTCTAAAAGTACATTTCTATAGAAAGTCTTTAAATGATAAATCTGCGGACTCAACAGTCAGGCCGTACAGCACGAGGGCTGTGCTGCTCAGGTGAAGGTTACAGATCCACATTATTGTTTATTTATGATGTTTGTGTTTCTATCAGAACTCATTTTGACCACCTGAGTCATGTCTGTCCTCCGGATGGCTCTAATTTCTCATACCGTCGGGGGGAATTTATTTGAACCCCTGCTGATTTTGTAAGTTTGCTCACTAACAAATAAATGATCTATGTTTTCAATGGTAGATTTATTTGAACAGTGAGAGACAGAAGAAGAATATATTTTTAAAAGAAAGCATTTAAAAAAGAATGACAAACCCTAGCTCATGTACAGGTCTGAAGTTTGCCTCTCGACGTCTACATGATTCAGAGGACTGGGTGAAAGTGTTGGTCTGATCTGATGAGGCCAAAATCAAGTTCTTTAGCATCAACTCAACTCGCTGTGTTAGGAGGAGGAGGAGGAATGATGGAGCACCATCCCTGAGCATGGATGGAATATGGGTTGTGGGAGGTATTCACACACAGCCAAGGCAACAAAGGATTGGCTCAAGAAGAAGCATATTAAGGTCTTGGAGTCGGTCTCCAGACCTTAATCCCATAGTAAATCTGTGGAGAGCGCTGAAGGTTCGAGTTACCAAACATCAGCTAAGAAACATTAATGATTTAGAGAGGATCTGCCAAGAGGAGTGGGACAAAGATCCTCCTCGAGACGTGAGAAAAACTAGAAGACACGTCTGACCTCTGTGATGGCCAACAAAGGGTTTACCACCAAGTACTGCAGCTCGTTTTGCAAAGGGATCAAATACGTCTTTCATTCATGAAAATGCAAATTGACTGTGATTTTTTTAATTGTTCTATTCAAAAAAACCTACCACTGAAATTACAGAGCGATTGTTTCTTTGTTAGTGGCCAAAGCTACAAAACGATCTATCCCCTGATTGTAGATGACCTCTAGAAACACAAATTCTTATACATTTCTGAGGAGACTTCCCAACGTGGGAACTTTTAACAAAATTCTTTCTGTGCTGCAATTCTAAAGTAAACCCCAACCAGGTCTAATTTAGACTTAACTGCTGGTCTTTGATCATTTATTGGTCAATATTGATGGAATCTGATAATACATGCAATATGAACACCACTGTATGGTTAAATAAAAACTGTGGAGCATAATTTGATTAAAGTCTTTACTGAACAGGACAAGATCGTGATGAAACCTTGGTGTTTGAACTGTCTGATATTTCAATCTGACCTGATTAATTTATCTTCCTACGACAGATCAGAGCCTCTTTGTTTCATAAGGATCCAAAGAGGAACAAAAACTTCACACAGCCTTCAGTAACACTCAAACATTTACTTTCTCAGTAGTTTGTGAACTATATACAAAATAAATTCACCAAACCTTTAAACATTATTAACAAGCTACAAAAAGTCTCATCACTTAAATTAAATAATAACAAAACACATACTCTTTTATATTTTACATCACCTTTACACCTAAGAAAGGTCTAAGTCTGATTGTTCTTGTAGAAAACGAGCCGTCAGGAAGTCCCTGCTTTCTATGAGAATCAGTGGCAGTGGTAGAAAAGAGCTGGTGGCAGGATGCTTTGGTAATAAATACAGTTCATCTCTCAGTGTACCTATACAAAATATTGAGATTAAACTAAGTCTTGTAAGATTTTCCTTCCACACTATTTATTGCAGCTGGAACATGAAGCACCCTAAGAAAATTACAAATTCAAAAACCAGCTTTTAGGACTTCTTATTTAGAATAGTAAATAAATAAATACATCTTTATGTACAGAGATGAAATTTGGAGCCAAGAACATTAAAGTTCCACACATGACAGCCAGTGGTTGGGTTATGTGAAGCTAACTCCTCTCAGGAATTCATAGAGTTTCCATTTGGTTTAGCTTCATCAGGGAGCCGGGTTCACGTGGGCGGAGGGCCATTGGTGTAGCGTAGCATCGGGTAGAAAGATCGGGCGAAGTTGTTGGACAGTGTGCAGCTATAGTCTTCATCAGACAGAGGAACCAGGCAGATCAGGATCAGCAGCAACAAGAAGAGCAGATGGAGGGGGAAGGCAGCTCGCAAAACCCGGTAGAGGAACGGTCGGTGGCGGGACGGCTCCTTTCTCTCCTCCACACTTGGGGACAAATGGACAAGGAGTTAACTATTAGTCTTCAGTTTCTATGAACTGCACATGCTACAGGTTTGACTGATTTCTTCAGCTGATGATGAATGAGACCAAACTGAGATTCAGGTTGTGTGGACCATTAAGAGATCACATTTACATGTCTGCGTTAAGTCTATCATGACAAACCATACTAAACGAATACGCCTGTCTACATTTCTATAGGAACATTTCATTGGATTACTTCTTCATTAACTAGAAAACAAAACAAAGAAGTTACCTTCTAGCTGCTGACTGTCTGACTGTAGCTCTCTGGATTTCAACCTCCTAAAAAAGAAAAAAAAGTTCAAGTCATTCCTCTTAAAACACAACATTTTGTGGTTTCAGTGAAATAAAAACGAGGTTAGTGTGACATGATGACTTACACAATCAATCATTATTTAACTTTTAAATTAGCATGAATATACAGATGAGGCCACGTCAGTGTGTACTTTTTCAAAGCTTGTACTTCATACAGATTAGATTGAGCCATTCTCCTATTCTGAGTATGACACACATTTTAGTGGTCACATGGTTTGATGCATCTGTTTGCATAAACTCCTATGAAATGTGTTCAGATTGACGGTAAATATTTGTAAAGTCCCTTTGTTGCCATGAGAATGAACTCATTTCAAAGGATGGTATTTCCACTATTTGTGATATTTGTGAAAAAGGCTTCAGGGCACCCATAAGGTCCAGCAGCATCAGACCCACCTCCTAAAGGTGATCCAGCTGTGGGACCTGCCGGAGCAGAGCTTGTTCAGGAATGATGGTGGGCAGGTGTGACCAAGGCTCAGCTTAGTGAGAGGGTGAGGAGCTCAAACATCCAGGAGGGACTCGGAGTTGAACTACTGCTCCTCCATGTTAAGAAGAAGCCAGGTGAGGTGGTTTTGGGCATCTGGTCAGAATGCCTCTTGGTCACCTCCTCGGGAAGGTGTTTCAGGCCTGTCCTGCAGGCAGGAGGCCCCTGGATTGACCCAGGACAAGCTGGAGGGATTCTATCTCCAGACTGGCCTGGGAACGGTCACAGAGGAGGAGCTGGTGGAGGTGGCTGTGGGGTAGATTGGGCTTTGATGCTGGGAATGCTGCCCCTGAGACCTGGACCCAGTAGTAGACAGTGAAGCGAGGTGAGAAGAAGATGGTCTGGTGTCAAGAAGGGCAGTGAAGAATCTACTTCTCTCCAAGAAAAATGTCAGGAACAGACTGAGATTCTCCTAATAGTCCAGAGATTACACTTCTGAGGACTGACAGTTTGTTTTTCCTGGTGAACCTCCTTCATGATTGTTTGAGACATATAGAAAAATAATTGTTTGGAGAAGAAAAGAGAAGCGCTCCTATCAGCCCTGTGTTCTGCTAACACTAAGGTATCCTGAGAACATCCAGGTGTTGGTTGCTTCTCAGCCAAAGGGAGTGAACTCACTCACAGTTATGCCTCAGAGCAGCCATGAATAAAGAAAGAGACCTAAGCATCCTCCCAGGGGAACTCCTCCAACCATCCAACAACAGTTCAGAGATGAACGTCTTCACAGCATGATGGAGCTCCGTACCATAAAGATAAAGTCAGAATTAAGTGTCATGAGAAACAAAACACCTACATATTAGGGCCAGGTCCAGAAAAATCCCAGACCTTAATCCCATTGAGAACTTGTGGTCAATCCTTAAGAGGCAGTAGGACAAACAAAAACCTACAAGTTCTAACAAACTTTAAGCAGTGATTATGGGTAAAGGCAGTGGCGGCCCATCAATAGGAGGCGCTAGGGTGCCGCCCCACCAGTCTCACAGGAGGAGGAAGAAGAAGTCGATTGGAATCACAAAATAGTTTAAAAGAACCATGAAAATTAAACTAAACGATCTACCCACTATACATACTATAAGTACTGTGTATAATCTGCATTTAGGTGAAGTTTTTAAATGTTCTCTCGCTTTTTTTACCAGACCAAAATGTCGTTTGTTTTGATTCCTGTTTCTTCTGCGCATGTCTTGGGCGCAGAAAGTTTTACCATAGACCTATGCTATAACTGGTGCATGAGCACTGGAGGCCCTTCAATACAAAGTATAGGAGAGCCCCAGGTCACAGAAGTATAGCGACTGCAGCATGCGCAGAAGACCAGAGAATCGACTCAAAACTGGACTTAACCCGGAGCTTCAGATAGCTCACATGGAGGAGAGAGCTCTCATCATGGAGGAAGCTAAATGGGCATTTTTCCAAAGAATCCTTCTTGGCAGCTTTGTGACAACCCTGAGGATTGATTCCATGTGTCCTGATTTAATCGACTTAACAGTCTGAGTTTTATTGGGTTGTTTGTTAGAGTTCAGACCGGTTCCTGGTTCAGGTCCAGTACAAAGTCTGGTACCAGGTCATTTTGGACCGGTTCAGTTCAAATCAGGTCTGGTACTGAGTCGGTTCAGACTGTTCAGGCCTGCATGCACTGAGCATTAGTTTTCAGAGTTTATTTCAGTCATGAGGCTAGATATTTGATGTAATCTGATCTCAGTTTAGCTGGTTCTCATCAACTTGCTGCTGGGTCTACACTGTATGGCCGTGGACCTTCAGGATTTAAAATAAATGCATTTTGTGTTCAGTATCTGACGCCTGGAGCTGCTGAGAACCAGTGTTTTTATCAGCAGAGTTTGATCTTTCATTACAAAGCTGTATAAACTTCATTGTGAATATTAAGTTATGCTGGTATGTTACGTTATGTTTCTGACCTTGTTTAGGTCAAGTTGTTTTTGTCCTTGAAACTTTTACTTCTGTTGTGACCATTGTGGTTGTTTTTTTATTATTTATTTCTGATTATATTGAAATTATTCTAAGGTCTCCTTATGAAGACCTTATGATTTCTTTACTGTTTGATGTGTAGAATTAGACCCAACTGCTCCACATTTTCAGTGAACTGGTGGTAGGGATTTTTACCAGCAACATTTTCAGTCAGATGAAAATATTTTGCTTCATTCTCTGCTCTAGTGGTGAAATGTGGGTTTTTGCGCATCTGAAAACTGACTTGCAAAAAAGCACCCCACCCAAAAAATAATTTCACCAGCCACCACTGGGTAAAGGGCTGCTATAAGTCAGGATTTGGACCAGAGGTTTAATGAGAGCATATGAGGGTGAACTGCAGAGGTCCTAAAGAAGAACAACCCACACTGAACGTATTGTCTTGTCAAAGACTTAAAGTCATTTTCAATAAAAGCCTTTTGAAACTCAAGAAATGCTTGTAATGCTTCTACTTCAGTATAAGCATCTGACTGAAAGATCTAAAAACACCTAAGCTATAAAGGATTTGAACCCAACACTTGTGTCCTTCTGAAACCTGAACATACACATGGTCTGATGTGTGTAAACCCAATAATAAACCTTAGCTTCACACCCTGGACAACACAACCCTGATCCTGTGAAACTAGTCCGTATCAGTGATCTGGATCTAAATTAGATTCACTTGAATGATAAGGGCAAAAACGTAAAATAAATGCTAACATTTACTGGATGCACCAATTTACTTTTTGTGTTGACAAAATTCCCAACCTCACCAGCTGTTTGGTAAAAGTCGATCTTTAAAAAATGCCTTTGATATTGAGTATAGTCAGTTTGCATACGTGTCACTGGGTAGAGCTGTGGTGTACCTTGTGAGGTGAGTGGAGTTTTTCCACACCAACGCTGTGTGTTTCAGATCCAGTTGAGCAGGTCTCCTGAAACACACACAGCATCCAGCAGCACAGACCATCAGATAAGGCAGTTCAAACCCGTTCAGTCACAGCTCAGCTCACTTTAATTCTAAGAAATGTCAATTTATGATCTGTGCTCTCCTGATGGCCCAGTCAGATTAGATCTTCAGCACGAAGATCATTTAACTTATGACTGAGAGGACTAGGTGTCAAAACGTTATCATTAGAACTAAAACTGAACTGTTTAGACTGATTAGCTTTAACAATATGACTTTATTTTGTGGTACACACACACACACACACACACACACACACACACACAGACACAGACACAGACACAGACACAGACACACACAGACACACACAGACACACACAGACACACAGACACACAGACACACAGACACACAGACACACACACACACACACACACACACACACACACACACACACACACACACACACACACACACACACACACACACACACACACACACACACACAGACACACACACACACACAGACACACACACACACAGACACACACACACACACACACACACCAGACACAGACACAGACACACACACACACACAGACACAGACACAGACACAGACACACACAGACACACACACACACACACAGACACACACACACAGACACACACACACACAGACACAGACAAACCACACACACACACACACACACACACACACACACACACACACACACACACACACACACACACACACACACAGACACACACACACACACACACACACACAGACACAGACACAGACACACACACACACACACAGACACACACAGACACACAGAAACACAGACACACACACACACACACACACACACACACACACACACAGACACACACACACACACACACACACACACACACACACAGACACACACACACACACACACACACACACACACAGACACAGACACACACACACACACACACACACACACACACACACACACACACAAAAACACACACACACACACACACACACGCACACACACACAGACACAGACACAGACACAGACACAGACACAGACACAGACACAGACACAGACACACACACACACACACACACACACACACACACACACACACACACACACACACACACACACACACACACACACACACACACACACACACAGACACAGACACAGACACAGACACAGACACAGACACAGACACAGACACAGACACCACACACACACACACACACACACACACACACACACACACACACACACACACACACACACACACACACACACACACACACACACACACACACACACACACACACACCCCTCCCTCCCTAATATAAATTCAGTCTAATTTGCAGGAGTGCCAACTGAATGGTGTTCATACAAAACACAGTAATAGACTGTACCACAAAACCTTCTAGAAATTATTATAAATCTTTCCACTGTTGTTCAGTTTAAAGCCTCAAAAAAAGGGAAAAACTACAACAGACTGAGCAGTCGACCATACTTAAATATAATTCTGTAGAAAGCTGAGTACTACTGAGTAGTAGCTGATGGATCAACAGATTTACCAGTCTTCCTTGTAGTGAATGTGAAGTAGCCGCCACTTGTCGCAACAACAAATGCAGTTTGTTGGAGATGACGTGAACCTTCTCTTTGGCTTCCAGACTGTCTTCTCCAACGGCCTCGAACAGGAGCTGGGAGTTGATCTCCTGCAGCGCCGAAACCTGACGGATTCTCCCCCTCAGCTCCTCCTGAAGGTCCTACAGCAGGAGGAGGACTCACATTTCAGATGCAAGCACAAAAAACACCACCAGTGGAATAAAGAGCTTGTTTAAGAAGCTTTTTCTTTATTATTACTTTGAGTGGTGGCCAGGTTAAGTTTCTTGAAGTACTGAAGTTTTCCAGCCAATTGTCTTGGACACGGTTTCATTTTCTTGAGGCCTTAAATCCTCAGTGATGCCCCCTGCTGATCAATAACTTTGTGGCATAATATGATGCCGACCAAGAATTCTTATGAGGTGCCACCACCACATTATTCTAAATGACCTCTCACGTGTAGGGCTAGGCACCGAAACACGGTACTAGACCAGTACCAACCAAAAGCTGTCTGTAGGTACCAGTACCGAAAAAAACATGGTACAGATTTCAGTACTTTTACAATAAAATGTAAATGAGCTGCTTCATTTCTCCACCGCTGCTCCGCGGAGGAGCAGAGCAGAAACGGGAACTGAGCAAAATGCAACAAATGCAATGAGATTTGTGCCACGAAAAACAGGAATTCCAGCAATTAGTCGAAGCCACGCATCGCATGGAATTAACCCGAGCTTCCAGCCTCTGCTGTAACCGGAGGTGTGTGAGGCGAAGACAGTGACATAACAGAAAGTTCCCGAGGTAAGCAATAAATAAAGGTAATAATAGTAAATGCATAACTATGCCACAAAAACATTTAATAATTTGTTATTTTCTCTCAGAATTATACAAACAGTGAGTGCATAATTATTAGGCAAATGAGTATTTTGACCACATCATCCTCTTTATGCATGTTGTCTTACTCCAAGCTGTATAGGCTCAAAGCCTACTACCAATTAAGCATATCAGGTGATGTGCATCTCTGTAATGAGAAGGGGTGTGGTCTAATGACATCAACACCCTATATCAGGTGTGCATAATTATTAGGTAACTTAACAAAAACAAATATATACCCATTTCAATGATTTATTTTTACCAGTGAAACCAATGTAACATCTCCACATTCAGAAATATACATTTCTGATATTCAAAAACAAAACAAAAACAAATCAGTGACCAATATAGCCACCTTTCTTTGCAAGGACACTCAAAAGCCTGCCATCCATGGATTCTGTCAGTGTTTTGATCTGTTCACCATCAACATTGCGTGCAGCAGCAACCACAGCCTCCCAGACACTGTTCAGAGAGGTGTAGTGTTTTCCCTCGTGGTAAATCTCACATTTGATGATGGACCACAGGTTCTCAATGGGGTTCAGATCAGGTGAACAAGGAGGCCATGTCATTAGTTTTCCCTCTTTTATACCCTTTCTCTCCAGCCATGCTGTGGAGTACTTGGTGATGGAGCATTGTCCTGCATGAAAATCATGTTTTTCTTGAAGGATGCAGACTTCTTCCTGTACCACTGCTTGAAGAAGGTGTCTTCCAGAAACTGGCAGTAGGACTGGGAGTTGAGCTTGACTCCATCCTCAACCCGAAAAGGCCCCACAAGCTCATCTTTGATGATACCAGCCCAAACCAGTACTCCACCTCCACCTTGCTGGCGTCTGAGTGGGACTGGAGCTCTCTGCCCTTTACCAATCCAGCCACGGGCCCATCCATCTGGCCCATCAAGACTCACTCTCATTTCATCAGTCCATAAAACCTTAGAAAACTCAGTCTGGAGATATTTCTTGGCCCAGTCCTGACGTTTCAGCTTGTGTGTCTTGTTCAGTGGTGGTCGTCTTTCAGCCTTTCTTACCTTGGCCATGTCTCTGAGTATTGCACACCTTGTGCTTTTGGGCACTCCAGTGATGTCGCAGCTCTGAAATATGGCCAAACTGGTGGCAAGTGGCATCTTGGCAGCTGCACGCTTGACTCTTCTCAGTTCATGGGCAGTTATTTTGCACCTTGGTTTTTCCACACGCTTCTTGCGACCCTGTGCATTCTGCTAACCCTAACCCTTTGCAATTTTAAGTGTACTGCATCCCTCTGCAAGATATCTCACTATTTTTGACTTTTCTGAGCCTGTCAAGTCCTTCTTTTGACCCATTTTGCCAAAGGAAAGGAAGTTGCCTAATAATTATGCACACCTGATATAGGGTGTTGATGTCATTAGACCACACCCCTTCTCATTACAGAGATGCACATCACCTGATATGCTTAATTGGTAGTAGGCTTTAGAGCCTATACAGCTTGGAGTAAGACAACATGCATAAAGAGGATGATGTGGTCAAAATACTCATTTGCCTAATAATTCTGCACTCCCTGTATAGGTAATGAAAAAGTACCAGTATTAAAAAAAACAGGTATCGTTAAAGTAGTAGTATGAAAAAATCTTTAACCGTGACCAGCCCTACACGCGTGTGTGTGTATCTATGCTTTAAACATATCCAACAAAAATAGTAAGAAAGTGACTGTAAAATGTAAAAATGGTCTGAACACACTGATAATGGATGTTGATTTTAAATGACCAAGTGCAGTTTTCATAATTGATTTGGTGAAAAAGAAGGCAACATTTTTATTTCATATAAATAAAAGTGAATAATTAGGGAGAAATGAGTGACCTGAAACTTCCTTATTCATCCATTCCACCGTAAAACTATTATAAATAATGAGTATAAACCTGAGGCATGAATGTTCAGAGGAACCAGTAGGGGGCATGTCCTGAAAGCAGAGCTTCGTTTGTTATTAGTCACATGACTTCTGAGGGAAAGAGACACACCTTGAGTCCACTCTTCTCATCTCATCTGAAATGAGCCTTCCTGCTAGAAACGTAATTCTGAGCTTTGGTTCAAGTGTCCACCATCAAGGCAATAAGGAACTTTAGATCTCAATAAATAGTTATTTTAATCATATGAATCCAGTCTTGATAAAAGCACACCTTTTGTCAGTTCAAAGGTTTCATGTGTCAGGATATAATTAGAAAAAAAATCTAGCTGTTCTTAGCAGGTCCTGGTTTAAGGTAAATACAACAACTTGTCTAAAATGTAGAAATAGTGTGCATAAAACTAAATACACCTTTATTATTCACAAAGAACCAAGGGCCCTTAGAACCTTGGGGTATTTTGCTGTAACAGGTTCTGAATGAAGGGCCAAAGCATGATTTAGAGACCCTGTGATGACTACACCTGATGCAGCTGTGGCTCAGTGGGACAAGCGGGTTTTGATATTCCTTCTGCAAATCTTCCCTGAAATTACTAAAAAATAAAATAAAATCTGCCTCCTCACCACCAGCATGTTCCGATGTTCCAGCAGAGCAGACTGTGAGGTAGACTGGTCGACATTTACAGCCCACAGCTTGTTCTCAGCCTGGGAGAGCCACATGAGCAGCAAATGCAGCGTTTCGTGAAACTCCTAGAGAGAAAGGGTTTAAAACCATGAGGTGACATGTTTTTGTTGTGAAATGTTCACAATGTAAAAAAAAACAGAAGTGGTTTTTGGTTCTAACCTGACACTGCATGAGAGCAGTCTGCAGCCTCCTCTCCCAGCTCTCCAGACCACTGCAGGCCTGTGACCAGCTGTGATTGGCTGAGCTCAGAGCCTCTTGCAGTTCCTGCAGCTCGACGCTGTTGCCCTGCAGGAAGTGATGTGCGCTTAGGTTGACGGAGATCATCAAACACTTGTAGCTGTTAAAAGTCCTCTGCATGTCCTTCACAGACCAAAGAGAAACAGGTTGATTTGGGATTATTTTAAAGCCAAGTGGCAAAACATGCTTTTTCTTTTTGCTCTGTCCCATTTTTCCTGTTCAGACACTCAACTCAAACTGTCTAGTTACCTTCAGTTTCTTGATGTTGATCTCAATGTCTCGGATGCTGGTGGACGGTGCGATTCGCCTTAGCCTCTCCAGCTCTGGTAGTACTCTTCCCAGCCAGGAAGTGACATCACAGAGGTCAGAGTTGAGTTTCTGCCACTGCTCCAGGTCCTGCTCGATGTCCGGACCACCGGTTTGTGCCTGGTGCAGCTCCCAGCGCTCAATCACAGCTGAGGTGACATGAGACATTCTTCTGAGTTAGACCTCAAAGTTTAATCAGTGTCTGCAGTTTACCGAGGGTCTGCAGGTGATGAAATGATGTTGTTGCCTTGGTTTTGTTTAATTCTGGTTGTAGGGACCGGCATACCTGTGCTGGTCTGTTTGTTGGTCACACTGCTGGGAAGACCTGCATCATCTAGCTCCTCATCATCGTTGAGAATCAGTTTTATCCTCTTCACACTGTTAATGCTCCCACTGCACTCTGACATCAGCATATTCTGAACACACACACACATCACAGGAAGCCATTGTGAATATGATATGAGGCATCATCTGGAGGTGTCGTCTGAACGAGGTCTTACGTAGCCATCCAGGTGGGGAGGAGAACCACCGACCGGAGACGAGCCCAGCCCCTCAATGATGTCTCGAGGAAGTCGTTTTGTTTCCTGGGAATCAGGCTGGTGCCAGCTGGGTGGGTCCATCACTGACTTCACTAAAGACAAAGAAAAGTTTCAGTCAAAGAGCCACAAAAAATAAAAGTCTCTCAAAAGTATGCTAACACATGCAGAATGTAAAGTATCTTTCAAAAACATACAAGCCTCAGCCAACACAAAGTGGAGAAATGCTTCAAATCCGTGAGAATGATCATGTCAAAGGTAAGAACTGAAGTAGATGTTGAGTTTTTTGGGTTTCTAGGGGCCAGCATGTTTTCCTCTAAACATAAAGGTTTCACAGCTGAGATGTTAGGTGGTCTTCATAATAACCTGACAAAGCACTGTAGAAGGTGGCATCTTCATCATCCTCATGTGATGATGATCCTCCCACATCGACAGTGTGGTCCCACTCCAGAGGGATGGAGTCCACGCTGACGGGGGTCTCTCTTCCTGACCGCTCTGGAGGAGGTACCAGGAGGTGGCACATGGTCTGTCGTCCACCTGAGGCTCCCCCCAGTGCTGGAGCCTCCTCCTCCTTCCTCTTCACCTCTGTCCAAGGTGCTGGGTTAGTCACATCAGGGGAGTCGTACAAGTTTGTTTCATGGTCTGACATCTCCCTCTCCTCATCCAGGACCTGAAGGTTGAAGAAGTCAAAGCAGCTGACAGTGGCAGAAACTAAAAAGACGTAACTTCTGACTGATGCTCTTTGTGCTACTGACCGGTCTCTTGTTAATGAGGCGGTGATGGAAGCGAGCCACCCTCCCAAACACCTCCTGGCAGTAGGAGTGGAGCTCCTCCAGCTCATCCTCGATCAGAACAGCATCCAGAGGAGCGCTCTTCTGGATGAGGTTCTCCCCCAAAACAATCAGAGCATCAATCTTATTGGCATTCAGAGTGATCTCCTGCTGGAAGCCCTGCAGACGAGAATGAGGAGGAAGAAAGATGTCACTCAGGACAACACGACTGGAGGATGTTTCACTATTCCAAACTGAAAAAAATCAATCGTGACTAGAATATTTACATCATATCTGATTTTTACTTATTTATTATTCAAAATAAAAGGCATCTTTTTAAACTGGGGTGTTCAGACTTTTAGAGCTATAGACCAAAATGATCAAGCTAAAAGTACTCATCATGAGCCACAAAAATGAAAAACAGCAAAAATAATTTTATATGAAATTTTTATTTGCTAAAAAATAAGCACACATTATTTAATAAAAAATAATTACAAAGTCCTGTAAGAAAATTATCTGATCTTTCTAGATAGAAAACCTAAAAGGGGTCTCGTAGGTTTACTAAATCTGCTGGATTTGATTGGTCGATTGTTTTCTGATTTCTGGTCCAAACCTTTAGAGCTGTGGGCCAAAATCACCAAAATATTGAATGTTTTTGTCATTTAAAATGTAATAATAACTTTTTTATGATTTTTAAAAAATGTACTGTTACTTCAAATACATAATACTTTATTGAACAGTGTTTTTAGACTGTAGACGATGCAGCATCAAATTCCCTCGACTGTTTTCTGGTTTCTTGGTCTTTCTTATAATTTTCCATCCATTATCAGCAACTAGAACAGGATCTGAGCCACCATCTGTCCAGTGATGTTGCCTCTTTTAGTATTAGTTTCATGACTGGAGCTCATCACAGAGTGTTTGTGGTTCTATTTACCAGGAACGTAAACTAAAAGCAAAAATCGGCTTTAAAAAAAGACTAATTCTATCTAAATTAACTTTTTTCTTTTAAAGAGATTTTATTTTATCTGCATTTTTGTTAGGCCTCACATTAGTAAAAACCTAGAAATGTTAAAAGCAATAACAGCCTGCACTGATACCACCCTACTGAATTCAAACAGTCGAGGTCTGGAGTTGAGGCCTGCAGGCTCCACTGTGGACTCTCTGCTCTTTATAGAAGGAGCTGTGAGTAAAATGCTGCAGACCTTAAATATTCTGATCATTTGACACGAGATCAGTTTATTATTGCAGGAGTTGTCTCACTTTTAGCTGTCTCATCTTGTCTTCAATGTCACTCTCGGAGAAGTGCTCCACGTTGGTGAGCTGAAGGTCCATCTCTGTGAGCCAGACCAGGATCGCCTCACGAGTTCCTTCAAAGTCTTCTCTTTGAGAGGTAAAATGCTTCAGAGGACAAAGATCACCATTAAATCAAAAACAAAGTTAAAGTAGTCAAATAAATCACACAGCTGATGACATCATGTGGAGCTCACCAGTACCACAGGTTAAAGCATGGATACCAGTTGTTTTCAACATGTCAAAATTCAGAAACAACTTGCAGAATAAATGTCTAGGTAGTAGTGAGTTCAGTTTTAACACCTGTTTTCTATTTCTATTTAATCTATGACTGATATAAATACTAAGAAAAGAAGGCTGTTTTTGCATCCAACACATAATAAAAAGCTTCTCTGTAGTGTAGTTTATAAATGTGTTTACACATTAAGCATCTAAACTATGAGAATAAAGTTGTGTGACGTGTTTAATCGCATGTTCATGTATTAATCTGCTCTCCTGTTGCAAAAAACAAAGATGCACATTCACAACTTCCCCATCCTTGTTGGGTTCCTCTTCTTTTTCTTTACTTATTCAGTCAGACATAAAGGAAGGAGAAAGCCTGTCACTCGGGTCAACCAGCCCTGATCGGTAGAGTTCTCTGATTAGACTCGATCTCTGTAAAGCAACATAAACACCCTCTATCTGCTCAGCATCACGTGCCAAGATAAAAACAGCGCCCTGAATGTGACGTCTCCTTATCGTCTGAAAGGTGACCTAAATCCTGCAGCTTAGGGTGGAGCTGAAACACACAGATCAGCTGTCAAGGTTTAGTAGGATGCTTTACTCTTTCTTTATATCTCACTACCTTCTTTTAAACATTTTACTACTTTCATTTTAATATCTAGCCCCTGTTAGAACTGGGGGACCGTTGACACCCCGTCTCACCTTCAGTCTGCGGAGAACAGCTGCTACTCTCCTCTGCAGGCAGTCCCATCGCTGGTTTCCATCGTGCACCATGACTCGGAGCTTGCTGGCTGCATCCGTGCGGTTCTCCCGAGCCAGACGGCGGTACTGTTTGTTGACCAACTCCAGCTGAGTCAGCCGCTCATGAACCTGCCGCTGAAATGACTGCAAAATAAGTAAAACTTGAGTCAGGACTTCTAGAGTGATGCATAAATTATATTGAGAATTTTACTTAACTTTAACCAAGTTCACAAAAAATATCAAATAAATTCAGCACGAATACAAATCGTGTCCCACACGGCTCAGGGTGGGTTGATTTGAAATGCTTTATGACTCAAGTCATAGGAGGGTTAAAGGTTATTTACAAACTGAGTGATTAGGAATGATTTAACACATACAGACTAGTCAATGTTGCACTAAAATAAGAGATTCAGGTATTCAGAGATCTTTTTATTGTAACTTGTTTCATTGTGTTTAGGTGGAATTAATTTACAATCTGATCACTTTAAGGTCAAGTCCAGGGGGGTCCCAAATGCAGCTCTTTGTTCTGTTCAGACTCTACTTCCTGTCCTCGTGTGTCTCCTGCTGTTGGGACTCCTCCCTCTCATGCTCACCTGTGCTGTCTCCTGTCAGTATATAGGCCATGTTGGACCTAGCTCTAGATCAGTGTGTCTTGTGTAGTTTCTGCTGCGGTCCACAGCCGTTACTCTCGTTTACTGCCCCTTTGTGTTACACCTCTGGATTGTTGCCTCTGTCTCCTGTTTCCTGATTGTCTTGCCTCTCTGTGTTTGGTCCTCGGCTGTTCTGGACCAGCCCTCTGACTCACGTCTCACATTAAGTAATCATGATTGGACTGATCTTCTGTGTACCAAACCCTGCTGCTTAATAAAAGGCTGAACCGATCCCTGGTGAGCATCTGAGTCCAGTCATTTGTGCCAATGCCAAACCCTGATAGGATTATTGATGCAGATAGACAGTTAGATTTTTACTAAAGTAAATCCTAACAAAAATGCTGATGAATTAAAATCTTTCAGTATAATTAAAGTTTGGTCCTTTTATTAACAATTTCTAGACATAAATTTGCATCAAACAACTTCTGTGACCAGATACAGTATTACCGTAGTATTAATACTTTTATATTCAGTCCTACACATGTCTGCTGCCCCCTGGTGGAGGATCTAATTGTGGAAAGGGACAATTTTCTTTCTTTTTTACTGTTATATTGTTATATAATTACATAATGCAGACTGTTACCGGTATATAGTTGTTATAATAATATTAGCCAATAAATTGTTCCGTTTAAAAAAATTAGATCTTTAAATTATGATTACATTTTCAGGCTTTAATGGGTTAATCAGTCATTTTGCTTTTAATTGAATTTCATGGTAAAGATAACAAACCCACTAAAACACAGAGCTCATAAAATCGGATCAAACAGAAAACTGATCCTGGTCTTGTTGCCGAGAATCCCAAATAGGAGACTCATAGTGCTCTTTAGAAATGAGTTCCTCCATTTTTGGACTTTTGAGTTCTGGTAAATCAGTCCATGCATGGTGCTCAAACATGTCATCTGTGCAAATTTATCGCTCATCATCATTTGATGGATTATCGGCTGAAAAAATGTTAAATATCACCCAACTTTATTAACGATTTCTTTCAAAGTAAAGGCAGGTAGAAAACTAACAAATGTATATAAACAACTGTCTGACCTCAAACTTCTTGAGCTCCTCCTTGGCGTTGGTATAGAGGACGTTGGCTGAATCGGGGTTGGCTGCAGTGAGTTCAGCTGTCTTCAGCCAGTCTTCAAAGTGAGAATAGTCACCCAGAAACTTACACCACAGACGCCACGTCTCCTCAATCCTGAAACCACAGAGGAGACAGATCTTTTCAGTATCAGAATTTTCATACGTATATTTTATCATGATCATGAATGATGCTGACGTAAAAGGTTAGTAGCATCAAACTGACACTAATATTATGAAATTTTTACAGTTTATAAGGTAAAATGTTGGTTTATTCTTTAATGATTTTGATTATTTTTTTCGCTGGTCCTGCTAGACTGGGTCGAGTTTTCTCCATAATAAACACTTTTGTAAAAGGTCAGTTTGAGTAGAACTGGACTAACACACTGATAACACGTCAGATCTCAACTGTATGAAAAAAATCCTGTGGATTTTCATCCTGATATGGAATGGGTGATGAAATAAAGGACACATCACTTGATAGAAATGATCCACCTACAGAAGGCTGATCTGAGGTCCCTGTAGGGCTCGGTCAGTCCTCATCCTGTTCCTTATCAAAGAGCAGATAGAGGTCCTGCTGATGGGTCAAGGACCCCCGACAGTCCTGTCCAGATCTCCTAGAGTAACTTCCTGTCTCCTGGAATCTCCTCTATGCTCTTGAGACTGAGCGGGGAGACACAGCGAACCCTCTGGTAATGGAGCACATTGATGTGGAGTTGGACTGCCTGTGTGACCCCTGTAGGGTCCATGTGTCTCCTTATGCTACCAGCAGTGACACCGACCCTAGTCAAATACAAAACTACTAAAAAGTATGAGGAGTGGAAATATCCTGTGTCCTCTACCAAAACCCATCTTGTTTTGGGGCCGTCTCATTGTTGCTCCTTGGTTGCACCTCAAACATTTGAGGTAAGAGAATTTACCTCAAAAACAAGAACACTTTGAGGTATTTCAGATAACCAAACCTATCTGTTGTGATCAACTGAAGCATGGGTGTAATCTGTGAGTGATCACCTCATCCTCCGCTCCATGGACATGGCACAAATGTTCCTCCAGCGACGATCCAGACTCCGGGTGGTCTGTTGGATTGAGTCATTCTCTGAGTCACCGCCACATGCATCAGCGTCATGGAGCAGAACGTCACACAGTGTTAGCACGGACGCCACGCTCTCCGTGTGCTGCTCAATGTCTCGTTGCAGGTCCTGCAGGTCAAAGCAAACTCTTTTAACCCTTGGTTTATATGCTTTTAAAGAATACATCAGCAGCAGCTGCATAAAGTGACGAGCTTTATTTAAAATTAGCATCGGTAAGAAAAATGTATCAAATATTTGACTAAAAGTTCCCAGCCAGCATGAGTCTCTCCATCAGTATTTTGTCACAACCTGGTTGCCAAGCAACAGCAGTGGGCGTGGCTCCAAAGCTTGTGGCAAAGAGTGAAATCATTCACAAATCTTGTATCACAGGTATCACATATTTGCCAGGTCAGGTAATTTAAGACATTTACACTCAATGGAAAATGCAAAGGTTGAAAAAAATGACCTCATGGCATTCCTAGTGTTAACTTCTGAGAGACGGAGCGGCTGTAGCTCAGTAAGTAGAGCAGCTATCTGCCAGTCGGGAGGTTGGTGGTTCCATCCCGGCTCCCCCTCCACACATCAGAGTCCCTAGATAGTCCCAGACTGTCCCCTCAGTCTGTGCAGTGGTTTTGTGAATGTGTGTGTGAGTTGGTGATTGAAGTGTGGAGAAATGTTCCACAACTTTGACTGTTTGATTGTCGCCCTGCTGGTGATATGGAGTCTCTGGTAAACTAATACAAGTCAGTCACTGAATCCTGAGAATCTGTAGCTCTCAGCTGGGTGATCTAGTATACTGGGTAAAAAATTCTAAACATTTAAAATTAAATCGTTACTGATGTGAAATCATTTGAGAAGTTTTTCTTTTTTAATCACCAAAATACTTCACTTCCTCTTCTGTCAGCCTAAGAGCTCACTGATTGGTGGAGAACTGATCTGAAAATCAGCCTGTAGAACAGTACACTAAACAGTGACCCCTGTGGAGACATAAGCTGTGTTCAAAATGTCCACTTGTTCAGTAAATAGTGAGTTGCTGTGGTGTTCAAAATTATAAATTATTTGTATTCCCTATCTAGAACCCTAGAAACCCATTATGTGGTCCAATCAAAGTAGTGAACATAAGCTGTAGAGTACATTAATGGAAACAGGTCATGATGCACTGCGAAAAATGTGGAGTACAATTATTCACACTGCATTCCCTATCCCCTACATACACTCACTGGCCACTTTATTGGGTACACCTGTCAATCGACTAATCAGTCAAACACATGATGGCAGTCCAATGCATTAGTAGATATAATCAAGACAATTTGCTGCAGTTCAAACTGAGCTTCAGGATGAGGAAGAAAGGTGATTTAATGACTTTGAATGTGGCATGGTTGTTGGTGCCAGACGGGAGTATTTCAGAAACTGCTGATCTTCTGGGATTATCACACACAACCATCTCTAGGGTTTACAGAGAATGATCCGAAAAAGGGAAAACATCCAGTGAGCGGCAGTTCTGTGGGTGAAAATGCCTTGTTGGTGCCAAAGGTCAGAGGTGAATGGTCAGACTGGTTCGAGCTAGAAGGACAACAGTAACTCAAATAAGCACTGGTTACAACTAAGGTCAGCATAAGAGCATCTCTGAATGCATAACACCTGGAAGCTTGTGGCAGATGGGCTACAGCAGCAGAAGACCACACCGGTGCCACTTCTGTCAGCTAAGAACAGGAGACAGGCTACAATTCACACAGGCCCACCAACACTGGACAACAGAAGATAGGAAACATGTTGCTTGGTCTGATGAGTCTCGATTTCTGCTGCAACATTCAGATAGTAGGGTCAGAATTAGGCTTCAACAACATGAAAGCATGGATCCATCCGGCCTGTATCAACGGTTCAGGCTGCTGATGGTGGTGTAATGGTGTGTGTGTGTGTGTGTGTGTGTGTGTGTGGGGGGGGGGGGGGGG
>SSNR01000077.1:1545887-1577810 GCA_006937965.1 Callopanchax toddi
GGGGGGGGGGGGGGGGGGGGGTGTCATGCTATCATGTCAATATGGACCAAAATCTCTGAGGAATGTTTCCAGTACCTTAAGGCAGTTCTGATGGCAAAAGGGGGTCTAACCTGGTACTAGCAAGGTACCCAATAAAGTGGCCAGTGAGTGTAGAGTACTAGGTAGTGAACACCAGGTAGTGAGCACTGAGTGAGCATTCAGAACACAGCCCTGGTGTGGCAACATGTTCATCTATGTTTTAACTTTTTTGAAATGTTAAAAAGAAAAAGGAATTATTTATTTATATTTTTTCACTAAACTCAGAGTTTCTCTTTTTTTCTTCATCTCCAGTGTAATCTTTATATTTGTATTCATATACAAACTTTTTTATGTTAATAAAAATTCTATGTGAATGAAAAGCACGTATGATGCTTTAGTGATGGAAAAATAATCTCATGATCAGATTTGAAACTAGAATTTTTTCTCGGAGAAACTTTAACAAATAATTCCTGTACTTAGATATCAGACTGGTGTGTGTGTGTGTGTGTGTGCACGCGCAATTTCATCTTTAGAGCCTGACAGCACTTTTTGTTGGTTTTTGTTTGTTCAAAGTTACCACTCTCAAGGTTGTCATGGTGACAGCTAAAAGCTTTCAGAGCGTCTCCATCCAGGAGTCATTTCATCCCTCATCCACTAATGGGGGAGACCTGCAGCCTTTTCTGAGGAACAGGAGAAGTCCCGGCTCTTTCAACAAGCACGGCTCTTCACGTCTTTTTCACTCTCACCAATTTGGATTTCTGTCTCCTTTTTTCATCTGTCTATCATCTGTCTCAATTTCTTTTCCTTGTAACTGGAGCCATTTCTTTCATCAGACAAACACTTTATTCCATCAGACACCTTCCTGTCCAAATTCAGACAGGTAACTTTAGTCCAACTTGTTCCTGCAGCTGTTTTTCTAGTGCTACAAAAAGTAGTAAAACATCAAGTTAAAAAAAACAATCAATGAGTGTTTTCAGCCCTCCTCACTGTTGACATCTAGACAAGTTATTAACATGACTTCTATCATGAAAAGTAAGTAAAATCCAACAACAACAACTTAAAACAAAGCAAATATACATTTCTTTAATAATTTAAAAAAGGTCAGCAGAGGAAATTAAAGATAAGCATATTTGATCCACTTAAGGTGGCATGTCTGTATAAAAGAGCTGAGGATCGATAAACAACATATTTAATGACAACACTTTAATCTAATCTATGACATCCACGTTCACTTTAAAAAGTCCTTAACAGGTGCAAATCTCTGATTTAATAACAGGGGCCCATTCAATGCATGATTGACTTTTAAAAAAAGTATAATTACCAGCTAAGTATTACTGACAGATAAGAGATATGTCAGTATTTGTGCCTTAAGAAAACTATTTGAGTCTTTATGAAGCTCTGAAGGATCCACCTATTCTCAGGTAGTAAAAGTTACAAACATGAACTGATTATTCTAAATGTTAAGGAACAATGTCAGGATACCACCTGTGTTTGTGGGTAAAACAACATTCAATAGTTTAGGTTTGATATATTTGTGACAGGAACAATCAGTGAAAAACACATTCTTGTTAACTTGTGTTTTAAGGGTTTGTTTTTGAACTGGTGAGGTAGGGCACAGGGCTGCTGCTGCTACTGACCTCTAAAAGGTTCAAAATACAACAAGTTCTCTCAGTTAAAGTACAAAACCAGTACCTTAGAGGGTACGACCTCAGTGACAAGACTTTGCACACCTAAAGGTACAACTGGGTACTTTTGATCATGTTTCCTGACTGCTAAGCTAGTGTGTGATGGTGGTGTGTCTCTGTAATGGACCAGTGACCCGTCCATGTCCATCACAATACTCTGCCTCTTATCATTTTAAGTGTTGGGGATAAACTCCAGACTTTTCCACAACCTTGAACAGAATTAAAGACACACTGTGCAGTTTTGGCTTGTTTTAGCACCCCCTAGTGTCCATTTTAAGTCACAGTTGTAAAAACTTTAGCACCACTGTCTTTACTCAGAAACACCTAAATGTAACTGTTGAAATGTCTCCTCAGCCTTCATTGCTTTCTACTGAAGCGGTTCATCACTCATTCAAAGAAATCAGCTGTGTTCAAGCAAGGAGAGATGGAAAAAATCAAGAATCATGAGCTAAAACACTCCAGAGCTAGCAGAACAGCTAAATGGTAAATGGCTTGTATTTATAGAGCACTTTCTAGAGTGTTGAACACTCCCCAAAGCGCTGTACAACACGAACAGTCACTCATCCATTCACACTCACATTCACACACTGGTGGTGATAAACTACATTGTAGTCTCAGCTGCCCTCGGACACTCTGACAGAGGTGGGGGCTGCCATGCACCGGCGCCCTTTCAAGTCCCTCTGACCACCACCAGCAGGCAAGTTGGATGAAGTGTCTTGCCCAAGGACACAAAGACAATCTAACCCAGCCGGAGCTGGGGATAAAACTGGCGACCCTCCGGTTGCCAGACCGGCCACTCTACCAACTGAGCTAATGCCAGCTAACTACATTGGGTTACCGTTAGCCTAACCCTCGTGAGATACGTAACTTTGTGAGACTTCAGGGCACCGGGCCGAAGACTCAGAAGTTGCAAACATGGTATTCTGGATAGAAGCAGCAGATGGAGCTGAGTGAGTTTTCATTAACCCTGTTATGTTCATATTAGCACATACTGGTTCAAGAAAAAGATTGAAAATATGAAAAAGTTACATAGTGTGCCTTTAGGGATGTTTTTTTCTTCTAAATCATGAGTATTTGTGTCCAATATGTTTCAAGCACCGTTCTTAAATTTGCACTTTTGGTCTCAGCTGGTTGTAAAGAAACACCACCAGGACTTAAACCAACTTTTCTGCACATCTCACCCAATCCATCCATCCGCCACACAACCAACAGCACCAGGCAGAAATCAGTTCATGATTTCACCAAAAGCAAAGAAGTAAATTGCCTGAAAGATCAAATCATCTTCTTCTTTTGTATGAAAATGTCTCCCTCTGAACCTTTTTACCTCTCCACTTCTCCTAAAACCAGTGTCTTTTAGCCATTTAGTAACGTAGCAGTAGGGCAGATAACAAATGGACTAAAAGGCTGAAGTCCATTTCCTTTTTTGGCCCACCTTGCGAGTCCTTCCTCTCTGTGCATTTACTACCTCTCAGCGCAGCGTGGCAGCTCACTCCTTCACAAACAGCTCTCTGCTTGGAGCTTGCTGAGACTTTACTTTGCAGTTCTCTCCTGTTAGTGTGCTTTGGACCACACCAGGGTGGTTGTGTTATAAAGGCTTCAGAGTCAGGTGTGTCTCCCTTCGCAGAGGAGTATTTTGGACCACTGCAGAACTGAATTTGAAGCCTTTTCTCTACTGATGTTCAAAATCAGTTTTGTTGTGTTGCAAACTGAATGCATACATGAAAAACATTTTTATTCTTGGTCTTTTTTAGTTAAGATTCTTTTTCATAAAACAGGACTCTTTGTGGTATATTCAGTCCTGATATCATGCCACATCTCAGATCATCCTTCAGCCAAATTCTGAGTGAGATGATTTATAACAGCTACTCTAAAACTAAAACTTATAACAGAATATCTGCTTTGTTTCTGTTTTGTTCCTTTTTTTTCTTCTGTTTTTAATAAGAACATTGTAAAATCCTAAATCAAAATCATCCAGTTTTGTCCCACCTGGTGCTCAGCGAGTTTCTTCTGAATCTCGTTGCTGTGGCAGATGTTGTAGATCACTGGTTTTGCCAGTTCAGCCTCAATACGAGACAGCCACGTCCGCAGGTTGCTCATGTTTTTATCAAGCTGCTGCACCGTCACCAGCGTCTCCTTCAGCTTTCTCACCCTGATGGGGAAAAAAGAGGCACAAAACCAAAAGTTTTATTGAAGTATTTTTTAAAAATTTCATCACATTTTGACTTAACTTTTGTTTAATTAACAATCACATGCTAAAAAAAGTTGTATTTATACCCTTGAGGTTGGATTCAGACATCTTTAGAACCTGGTCAGGATCAGAAGGCTTTGATTCTGCTCTGATCCATAAAAGCCTAATATTAAAAGATGGTGACTTTAGGCTGCATTACTATGAGACTGACTGTTAAAGAGGACCAGAGCCAGCATCAGCACAGAGCGATCACACCGACCGGAGCCGTTAGAGCGGAGATGCACACTGACCTACATCTGACACAGAGCTGGGTGTTGTCTCTTTGAGACAGCCCGCATTCCAGTCCAGCTCTCAGGTCAGTGACCTACATCAGTTCATTCTTCTGCACAAACCAACAGACTGCAGAGAGGAGAGGTGACAGACAGAATCTCTTACATCATTCCACCACCTAACACCAGTCTGTGACTATGAATATGTGTTGTTTGATGGATCATTGTGTCAAGGCATTAAAACAAACAGCAGTTTGAATCAATCACACTTAATGCTCCCAAAACACACAATTTAGGTGCAAATTAAACAACTGGATGAGGGGATTGAGTTATTTTTTGATAACAGATTTGAAAGTTTTGACTCAAATTTTAGTACGAGTCCAGCTTGAGTCGAGTCAATTAAAAGTTGTCCTAAATTTTAAAAGTTGGGGGAAAATACTTTAATAATCTCAGAGAGAAATGAGATGTTTCAATAACTCATTTTTGTTTATTCAAAGAATCTTTGTATCAGGTTCCATCTGTGATCCGTGATCTGACTGAAGACACTCTGCTGTTGAGTTACTGTTTTGTTTAGAGGATGCTCAGGGTTGTCCATCATGTTCTTCATTTTATGAAGCATCCTCCTTTGTCCAATCAGCTCCAGAGTCCCCAGAACAGACCCCACCTTCTTTAACAGCTGATCACTGGCTCTGATGCTGCTGCCCCAACAGATGTGATCAAACTCTCCACGACAGACTCATAGAACACCTGCAACATCTGGCTGCAAACACTGAAGGGTCTCAGCAGCTTCCTCCAGAAGTCCAGTCTGCTCTGTCCCTTCTTGTAAACAGCTTCACTGTGTCTCCAGTCCAGTCTGCTGTCCAGGTGAACACCCAGGTAGTTATATTCCTCCAATGAAATGAAAGTCAATAAAAGACCGTCTCATCATATCCAGCATGACTAAACACAG
The DNA here is from genome assembly GCA_006937965.1 of Callopanchax toddi. Classification (NCBI taxonomy): domain Eukaryota; kingdom Metazoa; phylum Chordata; class Actinopteri; order Cyprinodontiformes; family Nothobranchiidae; genus Callopanchax; species Callopanchax toddi. Next base: position 1,550,997 of record SSNR01000077.1, read on the forward strand.
GGATATTTTTGATCTCTACCTACATGCATGTTGATGCATCCAAAGTTGTGCATTTGTCACATCAGGTCAGAACCTACTGTCCTTAGAAACACAGTTTATTGATGCAACCATCAGATAAACGCAGCGACAAGCTGCATCTTTTAATGACCAATTTCTTGTTCATGGTGTACAAACACACCCTGAGAGCATCAATCCTGGGTGCTGATGCTGCATAATCCTGTGTTCCTGTCCTAGTTACAGCTTCTAATGCAGCTCTCTGCATACATTTGAGGTTGCGCTCTGCACGTGTGAGCGCAAGGATGATGCTGTGCATGGTGAGGACATGTCGGTGGAGGGATGGGTGGGGAGAAACCTAGCAGAAAACAACAGGCTGCTATGAGCACAGATGAATACTGAAAGACTATACTCACTCACATTGTGTGTAAGCTGCTACCTCATTTAAAAACCAACACGCACACACGCAATCTGATCTGAATTTGCTCTAAATACCATGGTGTGTCTCCCTTGCCTGTGTGTGCGTGTGTATGAGTGCATGCGCTGATAAATCCCATCCCCCTTCTCTCCCTCTCTTTATCATAACAAAACCTCTGATCTGCTCCCCTTTCATGCATCTGCTAACCAGGAGCACTGAGGCTCCTCCAGGGACCAGGATGAGAAGTACTTACAGGCTGGTGAGGAGGAATTCCGAGGCGATGGTTCATCTGCTAGCAAGAACTAACCCTCCACCCCTCCCCACCCCACTCTGCAGTCGGCCCGCCCCTCTGCTTTCCAGCCTCCCGCGTCCAGCTGCTTCAAACAGCTGGGAGCAGGAACACTTTAAGACATGCATAAAGACTCCCTGATAAAAAGTTGTTAAATAATTTGCTTTCATGTACGTATTTAAAGAATAATCCCAACTGTAATATGTATTGAGCAACACCATTTCTTTCTGCTTGTGTCTTTGATGTGTTTTATTCCCTAAAATAAACCAGATCAGATGATTCGCCGTGGCAGCCCCTGAAGGGAAAGATGTTTATTTTAAAGTTTGTATCACTTAAAAATGTAAAGCACAGAAACAGCAAACGTGCTTAAAAACGGATATTTGAGTCATTCTGAAGCAGCACACTATCAGTTAATTATCAACAGAAAGGACCATACCTACTGATGACATCACTCAAAGTGGGCGTGGTCTCTAGAAACAGAAAGTAGTTACCTGACTGGAGCAAAACTCATGGTTAGTCAGATGCTGCATAAACAGCATAAACTAAACAAACGGTCTCATGCTAAACTGTAGAGGTTTACTAACAGGTAATATAGCATTAATTAGTATTAGTTTTTAGAGCAGGGGTTGTTTTAAATACCCCAACATTTGTTATGGTCCTTACTTAGGGAAATAACTAATAGAATGTCACTTTAAAATGACCAAAATATCCCTTTAAAATAATTGATTGTATTAAATAGTTACTACAGATTTTAAAGGTTCAGTATTTCACAATTCAGCTTCCTTTGTTTGAGGGTTTTAGCTGCTTATAGTGCAGCAAGAGTTGATGATTTTACATTAAGACTGACCTGTGGAAGGGCAAGTCTCCACCTTTTAAAGCAGATGGTCTGAAAACAGTCCAAACCGTCCATAAAACAAAAGAATGAAAAGTAACATTCTGTAACGACAAGATGTGGGAGGTGAAGACAAAAGCCTGGGAGAGCTAGTTCAAGTCCTAAAGAGATTACAGGTGCAGCTTTCCTCAGGCTGCTCAGATCCAAACCAAGACTTTCCATCTAACTGGGACAAGACTGCAGACACAGACAGACCCAGTAGGGAACCTCACACTGAAAATCTGTCCAACAGCCCTGTCAGACTCAAAACCACCCTGGGGTTTACAACACTAAAAGCAAGTGATATATTCAAGTACAGAATGATCACTGACTCCACAGTGATGGTCAAAGATAAAGCAGGAGATGAAGAAACCAACAGATCAGAAAATTTACAGTCACAGAAAAAAAAGACCAACACATGGTGTAGCTTGCATTCTATTATGTAAAAAGATTGTTGTCATGCAAATGGGTTAAAAAGAAAAGAAACACCTGGTGTGTGAGAAATATGGAGAAAACCACCCACAACAGAAGTCTCATTAAAGAAATGAGCTAAAGAAACACTCAGGGTGGGTTTTCTACTCAGAAGCATCTATTTGTCTTACTTTAAAAACACATCCTACCTCTAAAATCATTGATCAAATGATAATAGAGCAACAATACCAAAAGGTGTCCCTGTGCAAGATTCTGAAGCCCTAACTGCCTTTCAGATGTTCATTGCAAAAGAGATTCTTACTCTCAATGGGACATTACCTGACTATACTATACATGGCTTAAGAAAAACTACTGGTGAGCTTCATTTATAAAGCATCTCTAAGAACAGCCACAATGAGAGAGACTGACCCAGAGTCTGTTCCTGTTGCTGATAATGGACTAAAATTCACGACGATCAATCGATCCAATCCAGGAAATGTGATGCTTTTCTTTTACTAAAAAAAAACTCTTCAAATATCTCATATCTACAATGATCCTGAGGTCATTTTTAACAAATAAAAACAAACATTTTGTTATTTTCATTAAAATGTTGTGTTTGATGTTTTGTTAATCAGATAAAGTCACAATAAAATTATTACATTATAAATTACAATTATAAAATCTACGTTTTGTTGCCATTTAGTATTTTCAACTCAGTGATTTTGACCCACATCTCTAACGATTTGGACATCCTTTCTTTAAGAACCTGTCTGCTTAGCGAGTTGATCAAAGAAACATGAGTTATTTTATTTAGTTGTCAGAGAGTTTTAGACACAACAGTCACTTTAATGAGTCCAGAGTCTCACAATTTATCGTTCAAACCTGAAAAACCACCCTGGCAACTTAGATCTACTATACAAGATTCATCACTATGGTAACCAGTCAAGTGAAAAGAGCCAAAAGGTTGCATTTTGCTTTCTTTTTTGTTGGTGATACACAGCTAGCATCATGACTCTCCCCTTGACATTAATGGCTGAGCAGACTGTAATTTCTGAACAGAAACACTGTAGTGATGAAGAGATGTGTTTATGCACCAGGTGGGGGAGATGAAGGAGGAGGAGGTGGTGAGGGCAACCGTCCTCCACAAACAAACATCTGCTTCATGTGTATCTTATTCAGACAAAGAGCAGAGCGGATGGCGGCCCCCGAGTTAGAGGGTCCAATGGTACAAAGGCTCATGTCAGCAAACGGCAGCTGCTCGGTGGGTGACGAAGCACCCGGTTTACTTAGGGGGACAAAGGCGAGCAGCAGCCCAGTGTCAATGCGTCTAATCCCTCTGCAAGTCAAACCTCAGCAGTCATCTTGTCTAACTTAGTGAGGCGAGATGTAGACAAAGACAGAGTGATGCCACAAACACTGACTCTGAGTCAGATCCCATGCTGCTTATTCAAACATGTGACACAGTACTGCTGGACTCTGGCTGAAGACCAGTTAGTGTGACCAACCAGTGAGAACAAGCAGTACGGTAGATCAGCAAGACTGACGAGTGAGATCAACTTGATAGACCAACCAGTCAGACCAACCAGTGAGACCAACCAGTGAGACCAACCAGTGAGACCAACCAGTGAGACCAACCAGTGAGACCAACCAGTGAGACCAACCAGTGAGACCAACTAGTGAGACCAACTAGTGAGACCAACCAGTGAGACCAACCAGTGAGACCAACCAGTGAGACCAACCAGTGAGACCTAGTAGTGATATCAATCAGTGAGATTAAACAGCAAAACTATCCAGTGAGACCTACCAGTCGACCATCAGCAATATCTACTCGTAAAACCAATCAGTCAGAACAACCCCTAAGGTTAAAGCCCCTAGGAGGAGTATTTTTCTCTGTATCAAAGTTTTCTAAATGTTTTAAATGATATTTCAGGTCTAAACTATGATCTATGGGTTGAGTTCCACAACATCTGTCATTCTGATGAAGACCCTCCTTCCTCCTAGAGACCCCTTTGCATTCTTTCTGGCCGCCAAACTTTTTCAGCCAATAAAATTCAAATTTCTGCATTGTCGGCTTTTTGTCAATGTGCATGCACTTCAAGCAAACCTGTAGCAGTAGGGGGCGCTCTTGTACAGGAAGCTCCATATCTTTCTCTGTAGTCTCAGCTGCATGGAGGATCCAGTCAGAGCTCATTTCTACTAAAAAGTCCTCCATTCCCCAGATGCTGAGAGATTTATTTTTATTTTTAAACATTTCTCCTCACAGAATGGCAAAGCTTGCACGGATACACGGTTATTTTGGCGGAGGACTCATTCTGGACCGAGCGTTTTCTTATTTCTGGTTCCTGTAGCTTTAGAACAACAGCTGCCGTTCTGAAGCCACGAATCAAACACAGCAGGGACAGAGAGGGCAGCCTCTTACTTTGTGAGAATATGATTTGTGAACTGTGAGTGATTAAACCCTACAATGTAATTATAGTTTTTGAGCAGGAGTTTCAGTTTATGTCCAGATTACAGACTGAACCAAAGTAATGCGCCGTGTGCATGCGACCGCATGCGTGTGTCAAGGTGTTTGGGAGGAGGAGCCGTTGGACGTTGGATTTAAAAACTGCTCTCTTACTGAAATAATCTACAATGTGGCTTTAACCAGTAAGATGATCCAGTGGGACCAAATACTGAGACAAACCAGTAAAACTGTGATAGCAGCTAAAACTAATTTCTTGTAACAGGAGCATTCTGAAGTTGTCATCTGTCACTGTATAAAACTTTACTAGATTCTACTTGGAGCAAACTGATACCGTTCTTCCTGTCTCTTCCCACCAAAACACTCTTACACTCATTCACACTCATGGCCTTGATCAGCGGCATGTAGGAACATAAACAAAGGCTATGATTATTGAATTGCTTAGCCTTTGGGGAGTAAAATCACTGGTTTAATCTGCTGCTGGCACAGTGAACCACTAACATTTCTGAGAGGAAAACAGCATGGATATGAAAAATGGCTCCCTGATCATGTAAAGCAGCTTAAATGGACTGATGTGGAGAGACAAGCCCAGCATTTACCAGATTAGTGGGATTTTACTCCTTTACTATTGCCCAACTCACATCTTAAATCCCTCATTGGCTTTTGTCTGAACATAGGGATCTTTTCCTTTCTACAGAAACTCTTCAGAGGAGTGGTCAACCTCAACTACATTGATATTTCATACAGTGGTGGTCGCTCAACTTTATTAGTTTTTATTTGTTCTTTAGATACGGTTTAGTTCTGCTGTCTCCTTCCTCACTGCCTGGCAATCCGAAAAGAGGAAGGCTATTTATTGTGAATTTTCCTGAGCTACAAAATCGTATGTTAATTCTGTTTTTGGTCATTTTTACAGATTGACATAAACTCCACTAATGTTTCTTAAGTTAACTAAAAATGACATTAGAGCATTACTTTTGCAGCTATATAAAAACAATCAGCGTGGGAGTGTGACACGTGCAGTTTCCATCACAGCTATGAGGCTAAATCCTCAGCGGAGGCTCATTAACAGGATTAGTCATGTTTTGATGGTCTGTCCCTTTGAGAGAAACGCTCTGTAAAGAGCCATGCTCCACTCAAACCTCCTATTGTTAAAGACTGACTTTCACCTTACTGGCAACCTAATAAAAATCTAACTGACTGAACCAAAAGGCTGTGCCTTTTGATTTGTTTTGGTATCACTAGAGATCCTAGTTGATGTTCACTAAAATAGGTTTTTGTCAGATTGTGTCCATAATCAATGCAACATTCTGGTAAAACATCTGCTCTCCTGTAGGGATGGGCGATATCTTATCGTTTCAATATATTGTTGAAAATTCTCCTCACAATAACAATTTGTCTTCTCGTGATAATAACAATAAGTCTAGTTGATGACATAGTTTTGAGCGTGCCCGATTCACGTGCGGAGTGAAAACAATCATGGCGGAAAGCGGACAAGAGGCTGAGGAGGAGCTCGTTTTAAAGAGAGGAGCCACACTGAACTTCTATCAGGTTACTTTGACATGTTTGTTACTTTACCAGGATTTAATTGCAGTTGTACTCTGTTGTAACAATTCTCATGTTTCTGGTTTTTCCAAAATTTTGTGTCATGGAAGGAACTGGACTTGGGTCAGCAGGACCCAAACTGCTGTGCGTCTTAACAGACAAACGAGACGAACGCCAAATCCCCCTCCCTGCATTTTTCACAAATCGCACACTGCGCTCTTTCACAACGACTTGGCTTTTAGAAACCGAGGTATTTCTCAGTTAGACCAGTGAGAGGTGCATAGAAGTCTGTCTCCTCCTGGAGTGTAAGACTAATGACCAGAGGAGAGACTTTAAAAACAAGGCAGCGTAGTGCTTGAACCCCAACCCCCCACCCCCCTGACGCGCTTTATATTATATTATATTATATTATATTATATTATATTATATTATATTATATTATATTATATTATATTATATTATATTATATAATACATTAAAATATACTATAATATAATATATCATATTAAAATATATTATATTATATTATTATATTAAAATATATTATATTATCTCCTGATCTCATGAGGCTTCTGTCTACCAAACATCAGCTCATTTCACTAATCAGGCAGCCAATCTTTAAAACCATCCTCTGAAATTATTTAGTGGAATCAACCAATTAAAACAAATTAGTAAAACCAGTCATTAAGACCAACCAGTGACACCAACCAGTGAAACCAATCAGTGAGACCAACCAGTGACACCAACCAGTAAATCCAATTAGTGATAGCAACCAGCAAAACCACCCAGCATAATCAACCATTGAAACCAACCAGTGAGACCAACTAACAGACACACAGCAAGCCTCACCAGTAAAACCATTCATTGAGAACAACCAGCAAGACCAAATGCTGGGACTTGTTTTCTCGTGTCAAAGATGAACCTATACATACCACAAAAACAACAAGGGAATTGACTGTTACCACATTAAATATTATCTTAGTATCTGCACTACTGACTGAGTTGTTTTTATTGTTGCTATTGCTATGGTCTGTTAGCTGTGGCAGCCATCTTGGTCTAATTTGACACCAAAACAGAATCAGTTGCCGATCTGCACCCCCTGATTACTTTCTAATAGTCTTAATAAAACTTTGCTTAAAGAGTGGTGAATACACACACACACACATGCACACACACACTCACACATTTCATTTCCATTTCACTATTACAGTATTTCAATCCCGTCCTACCTGGCCTCGATGTGGTCAAACAGATGCTGCCAGCGGTCGTTAACGTCCTTCAGCTTGTCGTTGATCTCAGTTTCCTTGGCCTTGTTGCTGGCTGTGATGAGTTGTTCTCCGAGCTGCTTCAGGTGGGTTTTATTCTCACTAAACAGGTTGATCTCCTCCATACAGTCCTAATGAAAACAAGAGTATGGACCATACTGTTACACAATGTTCTTACACTGATTTTCTTTTCCTTTTTTAATTCTTTGCAAAAGTCTTGAGTCATGTCAAATTTCTTATGAACCATTCAGACATAAATTGACTCCTAAACTCAAGAGAACAATCAGTGTTGTGTCAACACACAACAAACACATTTTGAACATTTTTTTCTCGAGGTTGTTCATTAGAAAGTCAGACCCTCCAGGAACTTGTGATCACAACTATTAATGCAAATTCAATCATTGGTCGTGAATTTTGCACAGACTTGCAATTTCCACCAATCACTGCAACTTTTCCCAAATTTGACCAGTCACCTTAGTGTTTGCTGCATGTGCCTTCTCTGACCAATCACTGCAACTCAGTTAAATTTTGACCAATCCCTGTAGCCTTTATTTACTTCCTGCCTCCCCGGTGTCATATCTTGGGCCCTGTCCCAATACTCACACTTCCACCCTTGTGCCCCTCAGTTGCGCGTTCTCGTGGAAGTGCACAAGGGCTTAGGATGTCCCGATTGTCCTGGGTGGAGACTCCAGACCTTGTCCCCACCCCCTTTTCCACCCTTGCTACGCACTTTGCCGAAGTCCGCATCGGTGCGGCAATCGACAAAGGGGATTACCCATAATTCATTGCTGCATTAGAATGTTGCAAGAAGGTAGCGGCTCCTCCACTTTGTTTGCTCAAAATGATTACTTGTTGCTGTTTCAAAATGATTTTGAGCAGCAAAACTGCAGAAACAGCGACTGGCTGGCTGCACCATTTCGAAGTTGCAGGGAACACAAAAATAAATGGTTGTAACTATAGGATAACAAATATATACACACAAAGTTTTTAAAGTAGCCTATTCCCCCCAAAGTTTAAGAAATGCAATTTAAAACCATTAAAGGAGACTACCCAGCAGCAGCAATGCTTATAAAGAGGTTCGGGTTTGAGGTGGAGCCTGTGGATTCTGCAGTAAAGACGATGAGAGCATTGATCATGTTTTTTTCTCTCGTCAAACTCTGGCTAAATTCTGTCAGCACTTGGTGGATTGGATGAGAATAAAAATAGAAGAAATGACACTGATGACAGCAGTACAGATTTTAGACATCAGTTTGTCAAAATATATTTTTATGCTATGTAATATTGTAATATGGGTGATTATCATATTCATAAATGTAAATGAAAAACAAGAAACCTTCCATAAATGATTTTAAAATTGAATTACAGTCATTCTTCACATCTCTGGTGTTTATGCCAAATCCATATAAGGATAAAGTATAAAGAAACATTTGTCTTTTTGAGTAATGTGTGTTACATTTGATTTGTAAAGCCTTATATATTCACATGTTGATGCTTGAACAATTTATACCAACTGACAGACCTCGTAATCTTTGTTCTATGTTCTAATTTGTTGTATTGCACAGTTGTTGCCTCCCATTGAGAGATTGTACTCTTTTGGTGTAAATAAAGGTTTGGAAAAAAAACTAATTTGAAGTCACAGAGACACGTCACCGGATCACTATCCTAATGCTGCAATTAATTGCACACTTGTTCACTACGCACTCTAACCCTTATGTGCACTTCATGGAGGACCGTAGGGTGGAAATGTGAGTATTGGGTCTGGGCCTTGGAGCTGAGCCTGCAGGATGTAAACCTTTGTGATGCTAAACAGTCTCAGTTTTCATCAGATATTACAGCTAAAATAGGCACAAGTCAGTTTTCTAAATGGACTGACTCGTGTGTGTGTGTGTGTGTATAAACAAAAAACTTTAAAAGAAAACAAAAAGATTGAAAAATATTGAAAATTGTGCTGAAAAATCATTTCATCAAGTCATTTTAGGCCGCAGTCATCACAAAAACATCACAACATCATGGAGGGACTGAAAAGTACTCCTCTGAGGAGAATGAAACTTAGCTGAAACTTTTAACTTAAAGGGGTCAAAATGATCTAAAGCCCCTTTTTAGAGCAGCACCCCCCGCCCCTCCTCTTAATTTACTCATAATAAAAGAAAGGGGGAATGAGTTTAACACAAACCAACCTCATGTGACCTTGGATGAACACAAATATCTGTCACTTCTCTGATAAGAAAAAGTTCAAATCCCACTGAAAACCACTAGAGCTGTCTGAGCAGCTCAGACTGCACAGCTGCCTGAACGACGCAGCAATAACGTGTTTTTGCTGCAGCCTCCCACCTTCTTGAGTTTTTCCACCATCTCTTCAATGTTGAGGTCCGAGTTGTGCGCCACTTTGTTTTCCATTTGCGTGAGCCACTCACAGAGCTCCTTGTTCTTCTCGTTGAAGATGATCCATGCATTCAGACGGTCGGCGATCTCCTGTTTACGCAGAGACACCTGAAGAAAAGAGGATTGGAGGACAGAGGTTAAGATGCTTGGTAGTACTAGCCTACTACAGCCTGAGGTGTGTCACATTCTCTCTTCTGAAATCAAGACATTTCAATGAAGCTATTTGCTCTTTTGTGCATAAAAAGTTTGCAGCTGTGGTCATGTAACTCCAATAATACCTTATTGGGGAGATCTTTGTTGGGGTAAAAAATTGGCTTGGCAAAAATCTTAAGAATATAAACTATAAAATAATATTTTGAAGCTGTGACTAAGAGAACAGTTTGTGCCTTTTGATTGCTAGTAATGGTCTCTATAGTTAGCGTATATAGCTTATATGTTTACTAAATGCTTTGATATCTCTAAACACTCTAGACTGAAGTTATTCTAATGCTCTTGATGAATGTTTTCAGTATTAGCTGACCTAATAAAGTCTCCTGATAAGGGTTAGGTACAAAACGAGCTGAGAAGGTTCTGACTCAAGGCCAAACATGTTTGATGGTTTGTACTGTGGCAGTGCTCTTTCTGTTAATGCCTGCTGTGACCTAAACACAATCAGAAGGCCAGAAATTGTCTCAAAAACTCATTTTGCAGCTGTATTCTGTTTGGTGAACCTCTTATTAAATGAAAAACTTTTTCTGTCTAATTACTGCACACTTCATATCTATCAGCAAGGCCTATAAATTATTCAAGTTTATGCAGCCTTAACAGGAGTGATAAATGAACTGTGTCTCTATAACAAACACAAAAGATTTGAACAAGACAGTATTGTTATCTGGGACTGCCAGTCAGTAAATAGAGATTATGTTACCAAACAAGTCAACCAGCGGGTTTAAATCTGCAAGATTTAATGGTTAAGAGAAGCACAAGACATGAAATAAGGTATAATGTTCAAAACGTAAAGGAGCAGAGGTGAGAGAAGGGTGCTGCAGGCTGAAGCAGGTGTCCCAGCAGACTAACCTTGAAGCAGAGTTCCTCCCACTGACAGTGGAGGTGCTCCACCTGCTCCTGCAGCAGCAGGATGTCGTCTGTGATGATGTACTGGGACAGATCCGTCTTCATGGTGCTCAGCTCTGTCAGGCTTTCAGCCCAGTCCTCCAGCAAGTCCTCGTTCTCCTGCATACCATAACACACAGAGCACCACAACAAACCGTCAGGGACCCTCCTCCACACACAGACACGTCCCTCTGCTCAGCTCCTCCTTCGTTTCTGTCACTCTTTTCTCTTTTTCTCCCCGCCCTGAGAGGGGATTACAGGCTGCGGGCCGGGCTGGGGGAGGAGTGATTTTTGAGGGGGAGGGGATTGGGGGAAGGTTTGTGGATAAAGGCTGTGACAGGTCTCACTGGATGAGTCGTGGTGCAAACTTGACTTTCTAGGAAATTGAGAAAAAGCTACTTCCAACAGCCTGAAGCGTGTCTGACAGGAGCCTCCTCACTGGTTCAGGATCACTGGAAGCCAGCTAATGCCCCGCCCACACCATGTTAAATATTTAGGAACCCAGACTTTTACAAAATGTTTATTTTAACTTAAATATATAGTTTTTCTCAGTTTGTGATTAGATTAATACATATAAAATAATGAACGCTTTTATTTTCCCATATCAGACAGACAGTGATTTTGATTGATTTGAAAGCAACAGGAAAAAAAAGTTTCTGAAAGTAACACTGACTGAAGAGACCTTTTTGATAGTCTTACTGAATAGTGGTACATAAAAATTTAAAATGTACTTTGTCTTCATGAAAAGTGATCAAGGTGACAAGTATTAATAAACATAGTAAAATTATTTAGCTGAAAGTTTGTAAAAATTAGTCTTCCCAAATCCACTATGGGTTAAATGTATAAAAAAAGTATGATTACTCCTGCTTTGGTACATTAGACATATTAAAAAGTAAAGAATCTGTGGGAAATGACCCTAAAGCACCAATTCATTCAATATTGAGGTCAAAAGTTTCCAGGTTATCAGAATCTTTGCTGCATAAAATACAATTTTGGTGTGAAAATATAGAAGACTGTCTTAAACCTGTCGTTTGTTTTCATTGGTGAATGTGTTAATCTATCATCTTTAATCATCTTAATCATCAAAACACATTAAATCAATCAAATCCTATAAAATCTGATCTTTCTGTCAGAATGTCCCAAAAGCTCCTATTTAGGAGGACATTTTTTAAATTCCATTGCTTTGTTTATAGAAGTCACCTTATTGAACTTCTCTTCACTCTGAAGGTCCGAATATTCAGACTGGTTCAGCTTGGTCTTCATGTTCTTCAGCTGCAACATGCTGTCTGCTATTCCAGCCTCACAGCGTTCCCAGTTCTAAGACCAAAGAGAAAACAAACCAAATCCAGATCCTTCTTTACCTTTTACATTCTGAAGCACAGTCATCAATTAGAGCAGATTGGATTAGCTGGGCTGCATGTCTACAGGCCACAGAGACAGATGGAGGGCATCTTTATATTTAGAGACTAAAGGTATTTGTCTGCGTAGAGTTTAAAAACTGCTGCACATCTACCTGTTGATAGTTCAGAACAGGAAATCAATGTAAACATGACAGGAAAAAATACATATTTAAAAAATATATATTATTCTCCTTTAATTTGACATAAATACATTCATCAATCAATTTTCTGCCACTGATCCAAGGTTGGGTTGTAGAGGTAATAGCTCCAGGAGGGAAGCCCTGACATTCCTCTCCCCAGTGAGGATCCTCAGGCATTAAAGGGATACTCCACCGCCAAGTTATTTTTTGTCTGTTGCCATAGTCCTCAGAGTTAGATAAGTGGGCAAAAACTATCTGTAAACAGCCCAGCCGTTTGACTGATCCTGCAGTACTCTTTTTGCTTTAGCTTAGCTCAAACGCTGTAAGTGAATGGTACCAGATAGCATTGCCAGAAAAACATCCATAAAACTCACTAAATAGTGATAATTATTCGGCCTAGTGACCTCAGTAAACATATCGACTGCAAGGGAAAATAAAAAGTAACACGAAGGAATTACATGTACTATTTTTAACTCGGGACTACTTTTATGACAAAGAGCAGCTGTAACCCTCCACTGAACGGCGCAGCTCCGGTGAACAGCGCAAGGACATGACGCACAGCCTCAAAGACACCTACTTCCGTAAACACAAACCGTGCGCCGTGTCCTTGCGCTGTTCACCGGAGCTGGGCCGTATAAGCACAGAAAGTTATAAAAACAAGACAAAAAGATGCATTGATTACCTTGATAATAGCATCAGTAAGATCGATCCTTCTTTCCAGCAGGCCATGAAGGTTATCCCACTCCTCCTGTAATGATTCCAAGGCCATTTGTTGCTGAGCTTGAGTTTCCTCATCTATGACAGACAGGAGCTGCTGACCGACCTCCAGAGTGTGGATGAAAGTGTTCTGGTGCCTCTGGAACAACAGCTCTGTGTGCTAAGGATGAAGATAGACAAGGCGAGAAAGGGGAAAAGGCAAAGAAATGGATAAAGCAATTAAAAATGTGTGCTGCTGTTTGGCTGAGTGTGGTTTAATGAGTAATGTCTGGTTAAGGGTGGCTGTTTTAAGGAAAAGCTGTTGAATGAAATCAGAACTGTTAATCAGCTGTATCTTTTGATTTAAATACAATGAACTCACTGCTGATCCTCTGATGAAACAATCATTCACTCTCTGTACACATCTTTGGTTTTTCTTTGATCATATTGTGTCTGTTGGTCTCCTGTAGACTCCTCACCTTCAGGAGACTACTGCTTTGTGGACTGTGTGGCAGTTGGTGGTCTGATGTCTGATTTCCAGATTGATTGTTTTATATTTTCCTGTCTTGGCCAAATTTGGTTGGTAGGAGAACAATCTCTCTACACCAGTGATTAGCAACTTCAGCCCTCGAGGGCTACCATCCACTAAGCGTTAGATGTTTCCCTGCTTCAACACACCTGATTCAAATGACTTAATTACCTTCTCAGCATGTCACGTTCTGCAGGAGTCTGTTAATTACAGATCTGTTAGAATCAGGTGTGTTTAGATAGTACCCTTATGGACTGGAGTTGCTGATCATTGACCGCTGTTAATACTAATGTGCCAAACAGCAGTTTGAGACTACTCAGCAGAGTGCTGGCTTTAACACCAATGTAACCAGTGGCAGTGTGACCTGGAGGAGTGTGAATCACAACAACTCTGTCCAGTCTGAACCAAAGCTGTATTTGTTGTTGTGTTTCTTTTGTTACACTTCAGTGCCAGTCATATTTACTCATAACAAACAATGTTCAATATACAAACACATCACAAGTGCACATGGCACCAGGACATGATGGGTTGCAGGTTGTTGACTGATTTTGTAATTGTGTTTTCCGATCTACGACGTGTCTTGGACACACTGGATAAAGGTGATCTGTCAACCACGGAGGGAGGTTGAAGTTCAGGAGATTTTCATCCCCCACCTCTGGCAGCAGCCTGAGGGAGATAGGAGATATTAAATCTGAATGGACAATGTTCCAGGCTAATGCAGCGGTATGGAGTTGCAGTCTGTTGGTTCACTGTCATGGTGGTAATTTCCATGATGGACAAAGAAACTGTCAGGCTGGAGCCCTACAGAGCTTCATCAGCTTGTAGGACCCTGGTGAGTACTGGCAGGCTAAGCAGACTGAAACCTGGGTGGGTACAGAGGCAAAAACGTGGGAGGGAGGGAGGAGTTTGGTGGAACTATGGAGCAGGATTTTTGGTCAGCCTCAAAGTGGTTTTGACAAACCATCAGATGTCTCAGGCAGTGAAACCAGTGCTCCGTCACTACTGTTTACTGTGGGGATGAGGTGTGGACCTCAAATGGGAGTATTGTCAAGCTGTGAAACGAACACTGCCTGTGATCAGACTGATGACATGTCCCTAGAATCTCCTAGAAACGTGGATGTTGGGCTGTCATGGTTAACACATCTGTGGATAAGTTTCCCATGTAAAGGTTGGAAACAGTGACTAGGGTGGTCCCTCTCTTTAATCCATTGTACTGTTCTTATTTTGAGGCCTATGGAGTCATTTGGGGTTAATTTTGAAGCCCAACTGGAAAAGGGGGGAAGTGATTTGTAGCCACATACCACAGAACATCATAGTGGAATTTGATCTCTGCATTTGACCCATCCCTGAGGAGCAGAGGGCTGCCAGTTTCATGGTGCCCAGTTAGGGGTTCAGTATCTTGTCCAATGATACTTCAACACATGGCGTGGGCCTGGGATTGAATCCTGATCTCCTGATTAGTGGACAACCTCTCTTCTCCTGATCCACTGTCACCCCATATTGTTTAATTCTGGTCATGGCTCTCTGGACCATCTCTGCTCTTTACTCTTTCAAAGAAATACGAAGGTGCATGAGCATTTGTCCAACCAGATGTTGGCTAGCAGAAAACTTAGAAACTGTATTCTATGTAGTGTCCTGTGAGGGTTAGTATCAAAGTTTAAGGCAGCTTACTAAGGGTGCCTCTGTCCCTGTACAACTGTGTGAGATTGGTTTGCATTCCTGGTAATAAGTCTGATTCATTTCTGGTAAGTGATGGTCTTAACCAAGGTTTGCCCTCATCATTCGTTCAGTTCAAAAGTTTTATTTATCAATACTTTTAATAAGGCTGCATGGTGGCGCAGTTGGTTAGCACTGTTGCCTCGCAGCAAGGAGGTCATGGGTTCGCGTCCCGGCTCTGCGGCCTCTCTGCGTGGAGTTTGCATGTTCTCCCCGTGCGTGCGTGGGTTTCCTCCGGGTACTCCGGTTTCCTCCCACAGTCCAAAGACATGACTGTCAGGCTAATTGGGCTGGTAAATTGTCCTTAGGTGTGAGTGGGTGCGTGGTTGTTTGTCTCGTTCGTCTCTGTGTGGCCCTGCGATGGACTGGCGACCCGTCCAGGGTGTCCCCCGCCTCTCGCCCCTTGACCGCTGGAGATAGGCACCAGCTGCCCCGCGACCCTCTGTGGAGGAATAAGCGGCTACAGAAAATGGATGGATGGATGGAATACTTTTAATAATCACAGGCTATGGGCAATGACCAAAATAATAGCTTAAATAAAAGTGGCTAAAGTTAGCTTTAACTCCAGGGATAGGGTGAGGAGCTCAGCTATTGAGTTAAAAGTCAGAGTAGAGCTGTAGCTCACATTGACACGAGACATTTGAAGTGGTTTGGACATCCGGTAAAGATTCCTTCTAAACACCCTGTAGTGGAGGTGTTTTAGACATATTTTAGTAGTGGGAGACCTCGGGGCGGACCCACGATTCACTGGAGAGTTTATATCTCACATCTGGCCTGGGAATGATTCGGAGTCCCTCCTGATGTGATAGAGGAGGACCCTTTCATCTTATTGTAGGACTCAAATGTGTCAATTATAAAAAGTTTCCCATGTCTATTTAATCTCTCAGAATGAAACCATAAGAGCACACATTCCCCCACCCTGGAAATCACTAAAAGCAGTCACATTTTCAGTTTATTGTACCTGGAGGTCCAGGAGAGAGCGTTTGAGCTGTTGGAGACTGCAGTGGACTGCCCCCTCAGGGGGAAGGTGGGCCTGTGTGTCTGACAGGAATCTCTGCAGCTTCTTCAGGTTGCGGTTGTATAGATGCCATTGCCTCACCAATCCCGCCACCAAGGAGCTTCTCTGGTTAATCCGCTGTACCACGCCCTGCCAGCGTTCTTTGAGCTGGGCCAGCATCAGGATGAAGTCACTCCTAAGGAAGTCAAAAATGTGCAAATTTGAATAGAAACATTAAAAAACACAAATTTTACACCAAACAGCCAATGTCCTTGTTAATTTTGGTCCTAACTTTGGCCTCAGCTGATTAGATTGTTTCTTTGGTGGCTCCACTAAGAACATGATACAATAGATCTCTTAGCTCATATCCTGTATATGATGTCTTCACAGCACATGCGCAGCTGGCGGACACGTTATGTGCACCCCTGACTACTGAAAATATATTGCTATTATACAGTATTATTGAGTTGATAGTTATATATGAAAACAAGTCAAGCTTTTGAGGAACTGATTAGACTACAGGCCAATTCATACTCCATGAGAAGCAAGAACTTTGCTCTAGCTGGGGGTCTCCGAGAACAAAAATGACATCATTTTGTTCTCTCAGCCCCAGCTCAGCTGCAGAAGCAGCGTCGAGTGTTGGCGTAAGCGCTCATAATAAACTCCAGACACAGAGGCTGCATCAGGCTTTTACTCATCACACACCACGTAGCTCCCTCAGATGGAAGGAGATTACTGCTGCTGTTACCAAACACATCTGTAAAGATCTGGGTCCAGTCTACACGGTGGAGAAACCTGAGTTTTGTGAGTTACAGTTGAACCGAGATATGAAATGCCCAGCTGAAAACACATTACTAAAGTCATGTTACCTGATTTATATGATGCATTCTGGCCACAGTGGAGGTGGAGATTTAAAAGTAGGTGTTCTATGTTTCGTATGTTTATCGTTATCAAGATATAAAATGAGCTATATCGGGATATGACATTTTGGCCATATCGCCCAACTGGAGGGATAATATCTCTAGGCTGTCCTGAGGGTCCCACTGGAGGACCTGGTGAAAGTCTGAAGAGAGGACAGACTGGGCCTTGCAGCTAGGGCTGTTCCTGAAATTTGGGACCAGCGAAGAGGAAGATGATGAGTACGAGATACAGTTCATTATAATCCAGAACTTTTAAATAATTTATTAAAAAGTAATCTGACTGGTTTTATAGTTCTTTCTTGAGACCAACAGGACATTCAATAACAGAACAAAGACAAAATCAGCACATTCAAATACAGGAAAACACTTCCCCCACGTGTGAACCTGTAATGTTTTTAAAATGAACTTTGCATGTTCCAACACATCCTAAACTTTAGAAACAGGACTTGAATCTACTAAAAGGTCAATAAATGCTTATTTACAGTCCGTCTCCTGCTTTGTGTGCTGGTGGACTAACCACAGCTGTTTTAATGCTGAATAATAAACACTCCTAATGATTTATAATGTGTTTTAGAAAAATACTATCAATTCCCCAACTGTTTGTTTTTCTGAGTTGTTATTAATATCTCGTTTACCTTAAACTGGCGTCTTTATTTAAAATGATTCTTGAGTTACTTGTTAAATTTGCAGGATATCTTGATGTTCATCCAGTACAATACGATTAAACAATTCATGTTGAGAAATCACAAAGCTGTTGCTTAAAGATAAATCCATCTTGGTCTTTACTGATTTCATTTATCTACAGTTTGCTGGTTGTTAATTGTTGTATTTTACCTGCTCTGCTTTTAAAATTTAGCCAGTGACTTTGTTTCTTGGACACTAAACTGGTCAGTTAGTAAAGCTGATTTTAACTTGTTTTTTTAAACTTTATTAGGTGTCAGAGATCAGGATGTATCACTCAAACATCAAGGTGAGGAATAACTTCATCAATTAATATTTTAGAACATTTAGAAGTGAGCTGTACCTGTCCTCCACATCTCCTTTCTGCAGCAGATGAAGAGCTTCGGTAATGACTGCATGTAGGATCTGATGACCAATGGCAAGCTCTACCTGAAACCGCTAAAACACAGGAACCAATCAGGTTGGTTTAATGTGCTCCAAGATATTTTTCAGCTTTATCAGTGAAACTATGCTTGTGTTGAATTGTGTTGAGTTGAATACCTTGTGTGTACAAAGCTGCTTCCTGAGACCAATATAAGAGCCAGCAATGTCCACCGCCAGACTGTCCTCCATCCTCTGCAGGAATGCCATCCAGGAATCACACTTCTGCTCAAATGTCTGCTGCCTCAGTGCTTCTGTCTGCAACTCACTGCACAATAATCACATTTTATATTGAAAAATCATATTAAAACTAGGGATACACGATACCGGATTAAAAAACTAACTACAAGTATGACTACTTACATATAGTACTTGCTGATATCAAGTACCAATACTGAGTACTACTAAATACCATTGATCTAATTCATGGTTTGGTACAACAGAAAAAATAAGTCAAATACTAGTTTTGTTTTTTTTAAATATTTTTTATAATAATAATTTTGATGATCATCAGCAGGTCATGTGACAACAAGACAGGATCTGTCAGCTGGTTGATTCACTATGAAATAAGAGTCACATTTATCTGAAGTAAAGGTTGATGTAGAAGCTTTAACCGGCTCTACTGGTTTATTCTGTGTAGCTGTTAGCAAAACGTTAGCAGCTCAATTAAACATGCTAACACTTTGGGAATTGATCAGTCATTACGAACAGATTACTGATATCAAACCAAACGTTGGTACTGTGAGGATTTGGACTACTGCTACATAAAAACAACAACAACTATTACTACTACTATTACTACAACACAGCTAAGTTGACATCATCTCCTCCAGCGTTAGCTCCAGTTAGAGAGCTGAGCACCACACTACTTAAAATAGTATCGGCTCTATAGTATCGGTGTACTTTTATGAGTATGAGTACATGACTGTAGTATCTGACTACATGATCCCTAATTTAAAAACCTATAATTCATTTAAACATACAAAAAATTCAAAGAATCTTATTTCTGTGCTTTTTTTTTTTTTTAAATGAAATATTTTTTTGTATTTTTATCATTTCAGTCCCTTGTTAGTTATTGGATTTATAGTTAAAAAGAAGATTGTGGTTCATGTAAAAATCAGAGGGTGCAAAGATCTTGTCATTTTACTAAAATATATTACAAGTAGCTGGTTCAGGTAATTTAGTCTTTTAATGAATACTGAACTTCTGAGATATGAATTTCCCTCTTTTCTTTTTGTCTCGTAAACATCATTAAAATGATAAAGTTGTTTATTTTTCAGCTTCTGATGAAATAATCTGGTTTCTCATTGATATATTTTTTGTGAAATATGTCTAAAAATTGTAGTTGACCAATTAGTTTTTGGATAGATTCAAAGGAAACGAATCCGTTGCCTTTTGAATCCTTAAATCGGTTCAGTTCAGCCCTTAGTGTTGGGCTCTTTTTAAATCAACTTGTCAGGTTGACATAAACAACGGTAATAATTTCTGTTACTCATCCTGTTGAGTCAGCACTGACCTGCAGACCAGCCCAGCCCTGATGGAGGTGTTGGCCCAGTCGTGGCTGAGGCGTTGGAGGCGGGATGCTACAGCGCCACCTGGTGTCAGGTGGCAGTTTGACTCGTTCAGCACGTCCAGGTCAGCAGACAGGCTGCTGAGCTCCAGGAGGTCAGACTGGAGACATATGGCAGCAAAGGAGGGATAACAACAGTCTGGACAGCTACACACTGACCCATCTAAGGACCTGAAATTACAATGATCTTTGACCTCCATTTAGTCCTGTTAGAGTTTCTACCCCTTTTCTGTTTCTCTTATTCACAAGTGTAAAATCAAACAATAAACTCTATTTTAGCATAATTTGTATCCCCTACTTCAATCAGTCTATTATTAGATTCAACCCTGATTATTTCAGTTATTAAAAACATTTTATTCATTAGGACTGATTGTTAAATCTTGACCCTCAAAGTAAAAGTTACCAAACAAAACCACATAAAAGCCTCATGCTGTCATCCATAACAGCTCCACTCAGGCAGCCGCTGCTCATTGATCAGCTGTTGATTCAGAGCTCAGCGCCTCACTAATCACAACTTCTTATGAGAACTTTGAAAGCTTTCCCCTCTTTGTTTCTCAAAACTGGAAACATTGATTGACTAATTCTTTGATGTTTCACATTTTTTTATATCACATTTCTTTGTTACCTGTCCAAAAAGCTGTTGGCATAAACAGATATTCTGATGATGACCTAACCTATGAATAGCTGTCTTATTTTTACAGCTATTTACAATATTTACATTTTCCAATTAATATTCGATGTTCTTAAAACAGTATTGATTACTTACAGAATCATCACAGTTCTGGATTAAACAGCAGTTCTTCATGTTGATAATATTAATATTTATTGTTTTTTTTATATATATCCTTTATTTAAACTGTCATTGTTTATCATATTTAGACTGCTTTAGTCTAGTTGTCCTCTTAAATCCCCCTTTTCTCTCTCAGACATGTTATTTAGTAAATTATTTCTTGATTTAAATGTTCTTTGTGCTGTTTAAAAAAATAAAATCAGATCCTGAAATGTAAAAACTTTTGTTTTTTAAGAAGTTAATAGACATGATCTCCATATCCAGTAATTATTTATTAGTTTTATGCAGGTTTTCTACATGTTATTTATTGTTTGTAAAAATTGTTTTTACATTTTCCCCCTCACACTCCTACACAATTGCTTTTATATTTAGTTTTTTTCCAGGGCAGGGAAGCTCTGAGTCAAATTAACTTAAATATTTTCAGATCTTGTTTCCAACAGACTTTGTAACCTTGATTCACACCAAGAAATATCCAAATACTCCACATTATCAGTACTTTCAATTCTTTACTTCTTCTATGATTTCCAAACAACATAAACATAGTTTTGTTCAAATATTAAGACACAGGTGTGACAAAAAGCCTAAACTCTACATTAAATCCAGCTACGTGTTCAGAATTCTAAGCAGGCTATAGTCTAAGTCCGATCCGTGAACTGGTGTGGTCTCACCTGGTCTGTTTGAGCTGCATTCTGCAGGCGCTGCTGCCAAACCTTCAGGCTCCTGTCCAGTGAGTCCAGGTCATGTTCAAACTCCTGCAGCAGCTTAAGCTCCTCCTGCACACAAACCGGACACATGGCACAAGGCCAAACGTGTCGTCATTTCTAGGTCACTCTGACATCTAGAGCACTCTGAAGGCAGGTCAGACACCTAGAAAACACTAAACCAGTCTGAAAACAGGCAACATGCTTTTAGGAGGTTTTCATTAAAATGTTCCTGCTGCTCAGTTTGATTAATCTAGGGGAGCAAACTGGTTATTTTTAAATAGTTGCTGTGTATTTCAAGGTAGTTACATAAAAGCCAGCCTGACCTCATAAAATTCCACAAAGCAAGTGATCCATTCATGAAACTGTACCTGCAGCTGACCCAGCCTCCCAGACAGCTGCTGGCTGAGCTGCAGGACCCCTCGTGACAACAAGCGGCTCTCTGACTGGACCGAGCCAGCAGCGGAAGCTTCCAGGTGACCGACTAGGCTCTTGGAAGATTTCAGCACCGTGTCCAGGTCAGACTGCAGAGTGTTTGTTGTGTTTAGGAGGCTCTGGAACACAGCGGGTCAAACAAACATGACTTCTGGTTTAGACAATTTGACCATCTATCATCTGCCTTCATCTGTTACTCGCAGGACTTTACTGATCTTTAGATTTGCTGCAGAAAAATGAACATTTCAACTTCTAAAACTAGGAAATGAAGAGCTGAAGAGTTACAGCTGAAACCTGCTGATTTTATTACCTTAACTGTGTTAATCTTGACAGTGACCTGGTCTACGGTGTTGCTTGTTTTTGCCAGAATGCTCAGCTCTGAGGTCACATCACTCTGCAGCATCTTCAGATGTCCAGACAAAGACCTGGTCAGCTGGGTGTGGACCTCCCAGACCTGCAGGATGTCCCCACTCCTCTGGAGCTGCTGCTTTAGAGCTGATAACGTCTCATTCCAGCTGGAGAATAAAGACATAGTGTGATGGCAGTCACCATTAAACAGATCAACCACTGGGTAGAATACATGTCAGACCCTGCTTATATCTTTTTGAAGAATTTTCCACTGGATTCAGTTTTTTTTCTAACGCTCCAGGTCACAACACAAGTCATCTCAAAGATCTGAACAAAACAAGTCCAGATCATTTCAGGTCCAGAATCAAGGAAACTGATTTTTTCCACAGATGTACTAACAGAAATTTACTGAGCATAAACATCTCAAGCCATCAGGAAAGGATGTTTGTTCGCAATGCAGAGAACCAGAGACATTGGATGACCTGATTCTGGTGGATACTTGTGGTCAAAAGGGTTTAAAGTGCCCATGACATGGTTTTCCGTGTTTTCTGATTTATCTATCATGTTGCAACGTTGAGTTCTCACCTTAAACCTGCCAGAAAGAGCAAAAAACGGCGTCCATCTGTCTCCTAGTACAGCCAGTGAGAAGCTCTTCAAGATTTCAGACCTAGGTTTCAAACCGTTTTTTTTTTCACTCCAGCCCGCTATGAGGTCATAGTGATCCGGACTTGCTTATATGGTAAATTCTCCGCCCACACGCACGTTCACGACACCTGGAGCGAGGAGAACGCCAGTGCTGCTTGTCACTGCCCGATCTGTAACAGGAAGCGCGATCAGTTCTGCGCATGCGCGAAGCCTAAGTCACTTCCTCTTTTCGCCAACTTAGCAACATTCAAGTCTTTTGAATGAGATGGTTAGCTCCCAATTAGCCCTTAGCTTTTACCAACAGCTAGGCCTCTTTCTCGACTGCTCGGAACATTTAAACAATAGATACCTACGTGTATAAACATTTTAATACATTATGTATGTATATAAATGTATTATATACTTGTTAACACCTCAAAAGATACTCTGGACCGTAACTACCGTAAAATACTTCACTGCAAGTACACGTGTTCTGCACATGCGCAGAACCAATCGAGTAGACCTGATCTGTCCGGCACATCAAAGGTGGGATTTAAAGCTGCTCGAAGCAAAGTTTGTTTTGGCTCCTTTATGCTGGTTTTTGGCTGCTCAGACATATTGTGAGTCTTGGTTTTCAGATGCTATGTTGTTTGCATTGAGTTGTTCAACACTGAGGTCCCTCGCTCTTTTGCAGTTCACCTTTTGCGGCCTCGCAGTTTAGCAGATTTTTTAAGTGCAATTTTGCACACTTTTTTTTTTACAGTGCGTTGCGTTCTGCATTCTGACCATTGTCAGTCGATCTCCTCTATGCAGCGCCGTGGCCTGAGTGTTGTGGAGTGCAGTGCACCACTGACTCCTCTCTGGAGAGTTTGCGCTGTGTGCTGGATTACTCAAGAGCCGCTGGGTGCCTCTCCACTGGACCGCAGACCGAGTCACAGCCTTATCATGCTCCCTTATGATCGCTTCTTAGCCTGCAGCGCAGCGGGAGGTGAGAAGCACAGAGCAGCTCAACTCACTTGCAGCTTCTCAGCAGGTGATCATGGTGCTGTGGGCTTCATACCACGACAAAACACACAGATCTCTCAGACACGATCAATACATCAATTAAATGATTTATTCTGCCGTTGTGATGGTCCGGTAGTGTTTAAACAAAAGAGAAAAAGGAGAAAATGTTTATGTCTGTCTGAGAAAAGTGTGAAGTGTTTAGTGTGGGAGTTTACAGCCTTAAAACATCTGGAATAATTGTAAAAGAAAGCTGTCTACTTTGTGGATTTTGCTTATTGCGGCTTATTTTTAGAATGCAACTCTTGTGATAAACGAGAGGCCGCTGTCTTGGGTTTTGTTAAGAAAAATTTCATTTTATTTGTCATTTTTTCAGGGGTTCCAAGTTTTAGATTCTTTTAGAAAACAGCTCCTTTGGGGATCATTGTTCTTATCAAAAAGTTAAAACAATAAAGTCAGTTTTAACTGGACTCAATAACTTATTCAGTCCTGTGTGGGATTCAGATTTACACATTGTAAATATACATTTAAAAAAAAAAAAGCATGTTGATAACATTTTATTCAATTTTCTGAGTTTTATTTTTGCAAATTTTAATGATTTATAACTTAAAGCTGTAGCTCCTGACTGGTGTCCGTCTCACCTGTCTCTCTGTGTCTCCAGCTGCTCTGTGAGGACAGCAGCAGCAGCAGGACCGATAAGTCCTCTCAGAAGAAACATGGTTTGACCCAGATCATCCCACTCTGGCTCAGACGCCTGAGTCTCCTCTAGTAAAACCTGAGCTCAACACACAAAACCACATTTAGACACAAAACTTAAACACAGTCTCAAAGAATTCAGCTCCAGGTGTTCTTCCTTTGGGACGTACCTGAAGCTTTTCTTGGAGGAGCTTGTGGGTCTGCAGGGAGAGTGCTGGGTGGCTGTAATAATAACTAAACATCTGAGAGGTTCTCGCTGTTTTCAGCATCATGTGGTTGAGTTTTGTTTCCATGCTGCTCCACAGTCGTAGAGTCTCCATCAGTTTCTGTTTCACTGATTTACTCTGCGAATGTTTAAGACCAAATTAAAAATGCTTTAACCCTCATGGATCATTGGAGGCATTTGGGTAAATCAGTCCTCTGGACATCATTTGTCCACATTAACACATTATTATGGCACATCTTTTGTAACAAATCTCACTCAATGAACTTTAAAAATGCTGTATTTTTCTTTAATATCAAATCAAATCAAACTTTATTTATATAGCACCTTTCATGCCCCAGCGAGCAACACAAAGTGCTTGACAGATTAAAATGACCCATACAACCCACATTCCCTCCCTTTCCGACACATAGAACAATTATGACACGCTCCCCTCCCAGTCCAAAACCCATTCCCAGGCACACATACACCCACACATACACATAAAAACCACAGTAAACACTATGTTGAGCTCAGATGGCTCCAGTAATGAGCAACACGCCATCTAGTGGGCCCTCTGCCTCGTCAGCTGTAGAACCAGGTCAGCAGCCACACACCAACCAAGGGCACCTGGCAGGGGTGTAGCAAGCTTTTCAAAAGTGTGGGGGATGCGGTCCGTAGATGTCATCGACTGTTAATTGAAACACTTAACCCTGTCATGCACGCATTATGAAAAAATGTCTATATTTCTTTAAATATTGATTTTATTACTTTACATGAGCCTAAACTGAAAAACATTTTGAAATTTTTAAAATATGGTTTTATATAGAAAGTATTTTACTGTCCACGTATGTGGACAGTGTGCAACAAAGGAGTGAAAGTATCAAAACATCTGATTTTGCAACTAGATTTTTTATTTTAAAGTTCAAATATTAATCTAACTACTTTTATTTACAAAAAACCAAACATTTGGAAAACATATAAACATAAATAATGACCTAACTACATTACAAAAATATATGGATACCAATGAATGATGTTCATGTTGTGCAAAAAGTAATACTGTATATTAAGCCATTAGGTGGTGACTATGGGTTACAGGTGTGTTATGGGATTGAGCATCACTGGTCAAGAAGTGCACCCATCAGGAATGTCATGAGGTGCCACTTTGAGAGGTGACCTAGGAAGACCAGATTTATGTCACATGTCAGGTCACACATGAAATTTAATTTCTAAAAACAGAATTGTTCAGCACACTCTCCTGTACATCATCATATTTTTCATTCTTCAGTAGAAATTTTAGTGAACTCAGCACATGGCCATTATGGTCAGCCATGTTGAATTGATGATGTCATCAGGCAGTCAATATTGCAAATACAAGATGATCCATATTGTTAATAAATTACAAAGGACTAACACTGCCCTGAAGTGGATTGAAGTTTATCAACATGATAAACAGAAAACTGAGTTAAAGTTACTGTCCACTATGTGGCTGTTCTGCATTAAAGGGTTAATGGATGCTTGTCTTTTGTTTTCATTTGAACAATATCATCAGATGGTTTGTTACATTTAGTTTCATGAGAATTGCATGTGAATGTAACATTAAACACAGTGGTGAATGGTGGTGGTGCATGTGAATATCAGGACATTAATAAACAATATTACAAGACATTAAAAGACAAATTAATCACTAATCAGCAATTTACTAACATGCAACCTATGATAAAGTCTGAATTATGAATTACTAATAACACATTTCTGAATGACCTAAGGCCATTACACATTTCCCAAAAATTAAACCTAAATATAGTGTTATTGTATCCAGTTTGAACCATACAGCTCAACTTATGACCTACAAAAATCATCACTAGTTAAATGAAGTATTTAGCTGTAAAACATATTTCAACTTGCTTTAACTGACTGTACTACTTAAACTGTAACTATAAATTGTAATAACTTAAACTTGTATTTCTTTTATTGCTTACCTGTGAACCTGCAAGAACCCTCAGACATTTCTTACTGAAACTGATGCCAATTTCAATCATTTTGGCTCAGTTTAAAAACTAATTCTAAATATAAATATTTATTTATTTAAATAAGATTTTAGCTTTTACAGTAATTTCACTTACACTTTTCTGCATATTTGTTCCACTGAGTGAGAAACAGGAAAATAAAAGCTCAATTGTGAGGATCTGTCTGAGAGACAGTTTTTTTTTTTTTTT
>SSNR01000077.1:1580772-1645307 GCA_006937965.1 Callopanchax toddi
AAAAGCAGTTCAGAAAGATAAGAAGGGCCTAGACCATTAAGACACTTAAAAACCATTAACAGTATCTTAAAATCGATCCTAAAACATACGGGGAGCCAATGCAGTGATTTTAAAACCGGAGTGATGTGCTCCCGCTTCCTGGTCTTTGTCAGGACACGGGCTGCTGAGTTTTGTAAAAGTTGTAGACCTGAAGTACTCTTCTTGGAAAGACCAGAAAGCAGGGCATTGCAGTAATCGATTCTACTGGTGATGAAAGCATCAGCGTCTCCGTATTGGCCCGAGAGAGAATGGGGCGGACTCTGGCGATGTTTTTGAGATGATAAAAACCTATTTTGGTGATGTTTTTAATGTGAGGGATAAAAGTCAGCTCAGAGTCAAAGATCACGCCCAGATTCTTAACTTTTGAGGAAGGATTAAAAGACAGTGATTGTAATTTGGGTAAAAGTTTCTCTCTCTGGGCCTCAGGACCAATGACTAAAACTTCAGTTTTGCCCTGGTTGAGCTGGAGAAAGTTTTCTGCCATCCAGGATTTAATGTCTAAAATACAGTTAAAAAGTGCATCCATTGGCTGTGTGTCATCAGGAGACACGGAGATGTACAACTGTGTGTCGTCAGCATAACTGTGGAAATTCACCCCGTGTTTCCTGATGATGCTGCCCAGAGGGAGCATATAAAGGTTAAAAAGCACTGGGCCTAAAATGGAACCCTGGGGCACACCACATGTGATGCTATGGACCCTGGAGAAACAGGTGTCCATGCTGACCATAAAAGTCCTGTCTGTGAGATAGGAAGTGAACCATCTATGAACAGCACCAGAGATGCCAATCTGTTTTAGACGGGTTAAAAGAACAGTGTGGTCTACGGTATCGAAGGCAGCGCTTTGATCCAGCAGAACCAACACTGTCGCTCTCCGAGCATCAGAATTTACTCTAAAATCATTTAAAATCTTCAGAAGGGCCGTCTCGGTGCTGTGGTTCACTCTAAAACCAGACTGACATTTCTCTAGGACATTATTAGTGTTAATAAAATTGTTGAGTTGGTTCAACACAAGCTTTTCTAAAATTTTGCTTAAAAATGGCAAGTTGGACACCGGTCGGAAGTTGTTTAAATCATTAAAATCTAAATTGCTCTTCTTCAACAGAGGTCTCACCACTGCCCGTTTAAAAGCAGCAGGAAAGACCCCTGTCTGAAGGGAGCCATTCATCAGAGTTAAAATCTCATTTTTAAAATAATCATAGAATTGTTTAAAAAACCTTGTGGGAATCGGGTCCAGAACACATGTGATCGGCCTCACTGAGGAGAAAACTTTGTCAAGACTCTCAGCTTCAACCAGGACAAAGCTGTCCAGTGTTTCCTCAGGTAGACACACATTTCCAGATGTTTCTAAAACCATGTTACATTGGGAGGATAAAATGTTACATCTGATGGTGTCTACCTTCCCTCTGAAGTGGGCTGCAAACTCCTCACAAAGAGTGTCTGAGGGGGTTTTCTGGGAAGAATTGGAGTCATTATAATAGATCAAGAGAACACTGTAAAAAATGTGACAACCCTCTGTGTTATTAATTACAAAAATGTCCACTTCCAAAACAATGATTATAAATAATCAAACTGGTTTTTAAAGCATTAAAATCCTCTAAATGACTGGAGGTTTGGTAGTTTTAAACGCGGCTGAAGTTGTTTAACAGATCTATGTAAAAGCAGAAATATAATTTAATTTATAATGTTTTATAGTATACACTTATATGCACTTTATAATGTATTTTATAGCAGCTTTTGGACATTATTGTCCCTAATGAGACAAACCAGTATACACCTGAGGGTTGGCTAAATGATGTCAGACATTCTGCTTTTGGGTTCTTTGAGGTTTTAGCATTAGCAGAAAAACACAAACACCTTTCTAGCGCCACCTACCTGTTGTGTGAGAGCTGCACAGGCCTGGATGGATTTCTCTGTCCGTTTGAAAAAATCACTCTCACTTTTTCCCTGTGAGTCACAAAACCTGTTTCTCAGGCCTGAAAGTTCTGCAGACTTCTGCCTGATCTTTTCGTCAAGCTCCTGATACACAACAGGGAGTACAAATATTTAAATGAGTTAACTCAACAATCACAACCTGAAGATACATTTCTCTGCAGAATCTATGAAAGGAGTTTGACTCACAGCTAAAATATCACACCTGAAAGCTTTTGAGATTATTACAAGGTAAACAGTCAAATGTCTGCTTTTCTCAGAAGTTCTGATTGCTCATACAGATGTTTGAACATAGATGTGACCTCTGACCTCACAGGTGCTGATGCTGCTCTGTAGTTCAGTTTGGCTGCTGGGTTTCTGAGCTGAGTGGATCCAGAGGTTCTGATCTGTAATCCAGATGTTGATCTGCTGCAGCTGGGCGTCCTGCTGGGCTCTGTTCCTGAGCTCGACCTCAACCTCCTCAATCTGACAGCAACAAAGTCAGCTCACTCAGACTTCAACTGATCATTTAAAGACAATTAGACATTAAAAACTATTCAAAACGATGAACCGAGAAACTGGATTAACACTTACTGATTGTTGTGCAGCTGTATAGTTTTTTACCACATATTTGACACTTTAGCCTTTTACTCAAAATGTCTTCTTTTTCAGGTGGAACTCAACATTCTTTATTGAACTTATTTATATCAGTTCAACAGAAATAAAGATACATGTTTTTACAATTTTCCATAGAGCTCCTCTCACTGAAACAGCACTTCTAGAGACATTCTGACTCAAAATGATGCAGGAGAATGTTCTGTTCTGGTTCTGCTGGACCTGACTGCAGCTTTACACATCATTGACCATCACCTGCTACCTGATAGGCTGAGACACTGAGTAGGCCTATCAAGATCTGTACTGGAGTGGTTTCCACGCACAGGTCCTCCTCTACCTTCCTCACCCATGGTGTCCCACAAGGTTCTGTGTTGAGGCCTCTGCTGTTTCTGATCCTTCTTTAGTACACCCTGAACTCTTTCAAAGATATATCCTACCATCTTTATGCAGATGATATTCAACTTTTCATCTCCTTTAAGCTTAATGAGAAGTCTGAGCTACAGTTGTTGCAGACATGTTTGTACTTTGGTAATGAAATAATGTGTAGCTGGTGTTCATCCTAGCTGATATGCTGGGTAAGTTCACTCAGGCAGATCAAACTTCTTGTGTTTTTAGTAAGGCAGCATGGTGGCACAGTTCTTAGCACTGTTGCCTTGCAGCAAGAAGGTCATAAGTTCAAATCCCGGCTGTGGCCTTTCTGCGTGGAGTTAGCATGTTCTCCCCGTGCATGCGTGGGTTTCCTTCAGGTACTCCTGGTTTCCCCCACAGATCACAACATGCCTGATAGGGTGATTGCTAATTGGATGCACAACGCTTTGGATAAAAGTGACTAATAAATGAATAAACATTTAGTGTCTTTCTGCTGCAGAAATTCTGTGTTTATACTGTACTGCTAAAACGGACCCTTCCTGGTCATTTAAATTAGTCCAACCTACAATGATCCATTTAGGAGGCTGAAGAGTCACATGTGGGTCACAGAGCCCTGAGCTAGGACAGGGACTAAAATATAATTCATTAGGTGAAACTGTGTTCTCCCAGTTTCAGTAAAAGGTTTATTAGAGGGAGGGAGTCATTTTACCTGAGCATGAAGTTTTTCCTTTAAACGGAGCCACTGATGGTTGAGACGACCCTGCTTCTCAGCAAACTGGTTGCCGTCATAGCGCCTCCTCTGCTCTGCATGAGAACTGCATGTCTCTAAAGGCTGGTTAACATAATCCAGTGTGTCCTGATGGGCAGATGCCTCAGTCTGACAGTCCTTCAAAAAATACAGTGAGGGGAAGGAGTCCATCATATAGACGAGAACTAAACAGAAACCTCCAGACGTTTTTAAAACAATTTATTTAGAAATATATCACGATAATAAACAGGACATTCCATCTGAGTAGCTGTTCTTAATTGAGTTAATCCATTACTTTGTAATAATAAACTTGACAAAGCTGTAGTGAGAATAAAGAACCTAAAAATGTGATGAGATCTGAACCTCTGATCCTAGTCCTATCAGTACCCCCACTTTTATTGATTTATACAATGATTGATTAATACTAGGGCAGTCAAAATCACCATGTTTTTATGAGTGATTATATATATATATATATATATATATATATATATATATATATATATATATATATATATATATATATATATATATATATATATATATATACACACACTGAAAATATGTTATTCTCTAAAAATGTGCTGAACTGGAAAATCTACCACCTGTCTTTTCTTAAATCATAAATAATCATGAAATCAGTAATATATTAGATCAGACTTGGTTTGATTACCTTGCAGTATTTCAGAATCTTGATCAGTTCTGTGTTTGTGCAGACATCCTGTTTGATCCGATGCTCCTCCAGCTGACACTCAGCTGCTCCGAGCCAGGCTTGCAGCTCAAACAGCGCCCCCTGCTGTGTCAGTTCCTCCATCCACAGCTGAGGATATGGCATGATAATTTTCATACTTAAAGGCTGTTTTAAACTTTTCTAATCAAATATCTTTAAAAAAAAAAAAAAAGCTAAAAAATGAGAGCAGATTTGGTGACACTACATTTTCCAAAGTGAATGATGAGACATACTTTATGCAGCCTTTAAAATAATTGTAAGTTAAACAGGTGTGAAACAGAGACGTTTGAGTTCATACTGACAATGACGTTGTGAGAGCAAGAGAACAGAAAATAATTAGAACCGACAAAGGGAGAGGAGAGAGACAGAAGGAGGAGAGAGCAATAAAAGGGAGCTGAGAAGAAAATGAGGTTAGAAGAGAAAATAGAGCATGAGAGAGAGAAATTGATCAGAATAGAAAAAGAAGGCAAAGAAAAACCCCAAGTGGAATAAAATAAGAATGCTCCTCCAGGACAGACACGTAAGTGGATAAAGAGGTTTCACACCAATAAGGCTGAGAAGAGTCATCACGATGGTAGGTGATGCTCAGTGAGGGTTTTTAAAACTAACA
Source organism: Callopanchax toddi (assembly GCA_006937965.1). NCBI lineage: Eukaryota > Metazoa > Chordata > Actinopteri > Cyprinodontiformes > Nothobranchiidae > Callopanchax > Callopanchax toddi. The sequence continues at coordinate 1,585,792 of SSNR01000077.1, forward strand.
GGAGTCAGAAGGACAGCAGAGTGATTACAGAGCATCTGAGACAGAGACAAAGCTGTTTCTTTGTCTCCTATCTCAGCTACTGTATATTAAACTATGATGTGTGTGGACTGTAATTCTTATGGTACCAGTGAACTCCTTGGTTTTTGTTAGTTTTCATGAAGGATCTCTCACCTTATGCAGAGACCTTTGGACAGTGGGGACATCAGCAGCCAGCTTGGACCAGTCCAGCTCCATCTGTCTGAGCCGAGTGCTGATGGAGTCGTGGTGTGAAGCCCTGGAGATCGCTGCATCCGTGTCACCTCTATGTGAGTCTGTATCTACTTCTCTAAGCTGGAGCAGCTGAGTAGCAGTACCAATCACCGTCACCATCACTTCAGATTTGGCCTTCAACTCCTTATTCAAAGCCTAAATCATAAATATATATGCTCCAAATTAAAAAACAAAACAGTACATCTACCTTTAGCTTTGTGACAGGTCTGACTGTAAAAACTGTTTGCTATGAAATCACCAGGCTAAAAACTCCAAAATGAGACTTCCTAAAATGATGCTGAACAGAGAAATGTAAAGTGTCAAGTCTGTTGTTAATGAGAGCTAGTTTACCAATCGCTCCCCTAACCCGTCCTCCTGAAGGTCTTTTATGTTCTGATCCACATGTCAGATGTTTTGATCACATTCCAAAAGATTGCTAAGGCCTCATATCCAGACCCGAGTTAAAACATCAGATCTCCTCCTCCATTTTAAAGGTTACTCTTCTCTCAATCCTTCAATCACCTCTGTTTGAAACTGAAACATTCCTGTTCTCGTTTCTTTCAAAGTCAAGATCAATGGCCTTAGAGGAGGAAAAGAGGCCCTCTTTGTAAAAAAACAACAAAATATTTAGCAATGAAGAGGCCTGATGGGTCATAACAGAGGTCACCAGCTCCAGTCCCTGAGGACTACCGTCCTGCAAATTTTACGTTTCTTTGCTCCAACATACCTGGTTTAAATGAATAAATAATTAATATGCTTCTGCAGAACTGAACGTGGTAAAGAGGTAATTAAATCATCTGATTCAGGTGTGCCGGAGCAGGAAACATGTACAATTTGCAGAATGATAGCCTTCATGGATTGGAGGTGGTTAGTTACCCCTTCTCTAAAACTGGAATGCAGTCCTGAATCTGATCCCCAGACAGTCTCCCAGGACAACAAAGACCCTAAAGAGTCTCTGGAGAGAGGATCAGAGGACGGGTTAGTAAATCAGATCCCATTAGCATAGATATCTCTACAGTTTCACTTTGCTTTTTTCTGCTGGAATTGATTAAGTTTCTCTAATGAGATGCAAAACATCTTCAATGAAATTAAGATTTTAAGTTTTTGTCCTATACATACAAGAACTTAAAATCATGTTAGGAAATGTCAAATTTTAAATCCTAAATAAAATCTTTACTAGTCTACATTTTGTTGCTGATTTTCTCAGTGTGTTTGCAGCTCTACTCACCACAGACTGGAGGAAAATGTGGTGCCTTTGTTGGACATCCATCTGCTCACTGGCTGACACAACAGTCAGACTCCATCTGTCTACTAACTCTGCTGCCTTGGCCATCCAGTTCTCCAGCTCATCGGAGTCACTCAGAAACCTGGATGATGGTGGGAAGTTGTAGGTTTAAAACATGAGAAACTATTCCTAGCAGGCATTCCTACTTCTTCCAAGGTTCAAGATGAAATGCAAAGTGTATTATTAGACATATTTTGGATGACCACACCAAAAACAGTCTAATAAAAGTAAGAAAACAGATTAACTATGGTAGTTTTATTTTCACTCCTCCGTGAACCGTCACCTTATCGTGGTGGAGGAGTCTGAGTGCCCTAATGATCCTAGGAGCTATGTTGTCTGGGGCACTTGTGCCCCTGGTAGGGTCACCCATGGCAAATTGGTCCTAGGTGAGGGGTGAGACAAAGTGCGGTTCAAAAGACTCTTCATGCAAGTACAATCATCGAGCCAGTGTACCCGGCCCGGAGGGTTACCGGGGTCCCACCCTGGAGCCAGGCCTGGGGCTGGGGCCCGTGAGCGAGCGCCTGGTGGCCGGGCTTTCGCCCATGGGGCCCGGCCGGGCCCAGCCCGAACTGTATACATGGGCTCATCCACCTGTGGGCCCACCACCTGCAGGAGGAACATGAAGGGTCTGGTGCAATGTGGATCGGATGGCAGACCAAGGCGGGAGCTTTGGCGGTCCGATCCCCGGACACAAAAACTGGCTATCGGGACATGGAACGTCACCTCTCTGGCGGGGAAGGAGCTGGAGCTTGTGGAAGAGGCTGAGCAATACCGGCTAGATATAGTCGGGCTCACCTCGACACATAGCGTTGGCTCTGGAACCCGAGTCCTTGAGAGGGGTTGGACTCTCTTGTATGCTGGAGTTGCTCTGGGTGAGAGGCGGAGGGCTGGGGTGGGCTTTCTGTTAGTCCCAAGACTCTCTGCCTGTATGTTGGGGTTTTCTCCGGGGGACGAAAGGGCAGCTTCCCTGCGCCTTCGGGTTGGGGAACGGGTCCTGTCTGTTGTTTGTGCTTATGCTCCAAATAGCAGCTCAGAGTACCCACCCTTTTTGGAGTCCCTGGGACGAGTGCTGGATAACGCTCCTACTGGGGACTCCATAGTCCTGCTGGGGGACTTCAACGCTCACGTGGGCAATGACAGCGTGACCTGGAGGGGCGTGATTGGGAGGAACGGCCCGCCCAATCTGAACTCGAGTGGTGTTCTGTTTTTGGACTTCTGTGCAAGTCGCAGTTTGGCCATAACGAACACCATGTTCAAACATAAGGATGCCCACCGGTACACCTGGTACCAGGGCAGCCTAGGTTACAGGTCGATGATTGACTTTATAGTTGTATCATCTGACCTGAGACCGTATGTTTTGGACGCTCGAGTGAAGAGAGGAGCGGAGCTGTCAACTGATCACCACCTGGTGGTGAGTTGGATCAGATGGCAGGGGAAGATGCCGCGCAGACCTGGTAGACCCAAACGTATAGTGAGGGTCTGCTGGGAACGCCTGGCAGAAGAGCCTGTCAAGATGGTCTTCAACTCCCACCTCCGGCAGAGCTTCGACCGCGTCCCGAGAGCAGTGGGGGACATTGAGTCCGAATGGGCCTTGTTCCGCTCTGCGATTGTTGAGGCGGCTGTTGCTAGCTGTGGTCGCAAGGTAGCCGGTGCCAATCGTGGCGGTAACCCCCGTACCCGCTGGTGGACACCAGAGGTTAGGGGAGCCGTCAGGCTGAAGAAGGAGGCCTACAGGGCATGGCTGGTCTGTGGGTCTCCAGAGACAGCTGATGGGTATCGGAGGGCCAAGCGGGGTGCAGCAGTGGCAGTTTCTGTGGCAAAATCTCGAGCGTGGGAGGAGTTCGGCGAGACCATGGAGAAAGACTATCGGTCGGCTCCAAAAAGGTTCTGGCAAACCATCCGGCGCCTCAGGGGAGGAAGGCAGCAACTCGCTCACACTGTTTACAGTGGGGACGGGGAGCTGCTGACATCAACTGGGGCTATAGTCGGGCGGTGGAAGGAATACTTTGAGGAGCTCCTCAATCCCACCGACACGCATTCCTATGAGGAACCAGAGCTGGGAGACCTGGGAACGGACTGTCCAATCTCTGGGGCAGAAGTTGCTGAGGTAGTCAAACAACTACGCAGTGGCGGAGCCCCAGGGGTGGATGAGATCCGACCTGGGTATCTGAAAGCTATGGATGTTGTAGGACTGTCGTGGTTGACACGTCTCTGCAACATTGCGTGGTCATCGGGGGCAGTCCCTGTTGAGTGGCAGACTGGGGTGGTGGTTCCCATTTTTAAGAAGGGGGACCAGAGGGTGTGTTCCAACTATAGGGGGATCACACTCCTCAGCCTCCCTGGAAAGGTCTACTCCAGGGTACTGGAGAGGAGGGTCCGGTCGATAGTTGAACCTCAGATAGAAGAGGAGCAATGTGGTTTTCATCCTGGTCCTGGAACTGTGGACCAGCTCTTTACCCTCGCTAGGGTGATGGAGGGGTCATGGAAGTTTGCCCAACCAATCCACATGTGTTTTGTGGATTTGGAGAAGGCTTATGACCGTGTCCCCAGGGACACCCTGTGGGGGGCGCTCCAGGAGTACGGGGTGGATGGTCTTTTGTTAAGGGCCATTCAGTCCCTGTACCAGAGGAGTGTGAGTCTGGTCCGCATAGCTGGCAGTAAGTCGGACCTGTTCCCTGTGAGGGTTGGACTCCGCAAGGGCTGCCCTTTGTCACCGGTCCTGTTCATAACCTTTATGGACAGGATTTCTAGGCGCAGCCGTGGTGTGGAGGGGGTGGAGTTTGGTGACAGGAGAATCTCGTCTCTGCTTTTTGCAGATGATGTGGTCCTCCTAGCTTCATCAGGCTCTGACCTTCAGCTCTTGCTGGGGAGGTTTGCAGCCGAGTGTGAAGCGGCTGGGATGAGGATCAGCACCTCCAAGTCTGAGGCCATGGTTCTCGGTCGGAAAAGGGTGGCTTGCCAACTCCAGGTCGGGAGAGAGATCCTGCCTCAAGTGGAGGAGTTCAAGTATCTCGGGGTCATGTTCACGAGTGAGGGAAGGAGGGAGCGGGAGATCGACAGGCGGATTGGGGCAGCGTCTGCAGTGATGCGGACGCTGAACCGGTCTGTTGTGGTGAAGAAGGAGCTGAGCCGGAAAGCAAGGCTCTCGATTTACCGGTCGATCTACCTCCCAATCCTCACCTATGGTCATGAGCTTTGGGTAATGACCGAAAGAACGAGATCGCGGATACAAGCGGCCGAAATGAGTTTTCTCCGCAGGGTGGCCGGGCTCAGCCTTAGGGATAGGGTGAGGAGTTCGGACATTCGGGAGAGACTCGGAGTAGAACCGCTGCTCCTCCATGTCGAAAGGAGCCAGTTGAGATGGTTCGGGCATCTTGTTAGGATGCCCCCTGGACGCCTCCCCAGGGAGGTGTTTCAGGCATGTCCTGCCGGCAGGAGGCCCCCGGGTCGACCCAGGACACGCTGGAGAAAATATATCTCTGGTTTGGCCCTGGAGCGCCTTGGGATCCTGCCGGAGGAGCTGGTAGAAGTGGCTGGGGAGAAGACTGTCTGGAACTCCCTAATTGGGATGCTGCCCCCGCGACCCGGACCCGGATAAGCGGAAGAAGACGAGACGAGACGAGTTTTATTTTCATACAGTGCATCCATTCTCTTTATACTCTGGGTAGCTGGAGTTCATCTTCACTCCAGGATTTTATTTCAGCTTCAAAAGGGAAAGAAGCATAATCCTTGCATCAAGTATTCATATTATTTTGTGAATAATAAGTTTTATAGTCTTAACAACTGATGCACTCTTTTGTTTGATCACCTGCTCTGTAGTTTGCCTTTTCTGTCGGATCTGGAGCGTTCTCGATGCAGCCTCTCATGTAAGGATCTCCACTGTCCTTCCAGTTTTAAGACGGTCTCCCCCACTCCTCCACAGCCTGCTCTCTGAAGCCACCGCCCTGACTCCAGCGTCTGACGGAACCGTGCCTCGTTTTCCTCCAACGTGCAACACACCTGCTGTACAAAAAAAATACAAAACTCTACATAAATACACTAAACATGCACATGAAAAGTATTAGTACACTGGTTCATGACATAATGACTCCTGACATTACTGCTGATGCAAAAAACAACTCTCTGCTTCTAAGTGATCATTTCAGGCTGATAATTTCAATTATGCACAATTAAACCTTCCTGTAAACTGATTAGAATTATAACTATGTAAGCAGTACACTTATTATAGAAATGTTGTGAATAAACCACTTGATGGTCTGTATCCTTGATAGTGAATAACTTTTAAAGAATTGTCTCTAAAGTGACCATTTGAACCGTTTCAGAACATAATGCTGCACAAAAAGGACTGTGTGATTGGTCAAGTTAATTTTGTTGTTGACATTCGCTCGATCAAAACCCCTGCTGTAGTTACTAAAAGATGGTACATGCTCAAATTGAGAAAATGGTACACTAAAAATAAATTCAGATGCATCAACCTTTACGTACACATGGACCCAAGCACATTTCCTTTGTGCAAAATTCACTTTCTAAAGATCTTTTAACAGTCAAATTAGACCCAAAGACTGTCAAGCATTTGGTCAGAATGTTAATGACCCACATTTGTAAAATTGTCATCATTTTCTAAGTGGACTACAAAACACTTTACATTACAGTCATTCACACGCTGATATCTGGACTCCACAGAAGCGAGGCGATCAGACAGCAGGTAACGTGGGTGATATGCGTCTTCCCCAAGAACACAATGACAAGGTGACCTAGCTGGAGTGAGGTTCACACCGGCAACCCTCTGGTTGCAAGACAAATGCTCTATAATGAGCTCCTGTCACTCTAGCCCCTGGATGCTTCCTGGGTAGTATTTTTGGCATGTGCTGCCAGGGAGAGACCCTGTGGCAGACCCAGGACACACTGGGGTTTATCTCTAGGCTGATCTGGAAACTCTTTGGGGTCCCACCTGATGAGAACATGGTGCTTCTCAGCTAGGACTGCAGCCTTTGTCACCTGGACCCGGATAAGCTGAAGAAGATGAGTACGAGTTTTTAGCCGATATAAACTGCAGTGCTAGCAGAATGTTCTGATGATAATTAGCAGGGTAGACCAGATCTCTCCAGTTTTAGGTCTCTCCACTGGCTTCTATTAAATCTAGAACTTAAAATCATCCTGATGAACAGCCACACACGTCCATAACACCAGAACAGTGTTATACTCTCAGGTTTGCTAGAGTTTCTAAAATTAGAATGAGAGAGAAAATTGTTTTCCTTCATCTCTGTTGCTCATTGTACACTCTCACGATGAGGAAAGACATCAAATCAGCCACATATCCTGTTGAAATGAAAATTCTGTCACCCAATAGCTGTATATATGTTGATGCATAAAAACCCTTTGTAAATTGGCATTTTATACATGAAATAAATTAGACTGAATTGAATTAAATTTCTTGTTTTTACATTTAATTTAGTGTTTTACTGTATTTTACGTTGCACTAACTCGAGGACCTCAGTAATGTTGAGGGAAATCATTAGACAAAGAGTTAGGCAATTCTTTACCCAAACCTCGGCACCTCCACCTTCCTCATCTAATACTCACAACCTCTGTCAGATCACCTGCAGCACCATCATCATCCATTAAAAAACGGTAAGAAACACATCTTCAATTCCAAAGTAGAACAACAAAATGAACCAAAATCAAATTTAGTTCGAGGTCTCTGAACTACTAATAAACTCCATGAACGCTATGGAACATCCTGTACTCCTACAGAAAACAACCCTTTTCAGCTGGATTTAATTGAGCCAATTAGGTTTTGAGTGCAATGTACAAAGCACAGCGTGGACTGCATGCCCGGTATTCTCCAAATGAGCAGATTGGAACATTGTAAAATTCACTCCATCCTCAGAACAGCTGCCTTTTGGTAAATTGGATGGGCAGAAAGGCCGCATTCATCAAAAAAATTACCTTGTAGATAGCGAGGTTCTCTGATACCTGCTCCTCAGAGTAACCCCCCTCCTGCATCTTGAGAAATGAGGTCTCAATTCTTCTGAGAAGAGAGTCTGACCAGATGCTGCCCTCCTCCCATAGTGACCACATCTGGGGCAGAAAAGGGAAAAGATGGAATATTCAATCATATCTTTTCTGTAATAACTCTTCTTCTTACTTTTTACTGTCAATCAGTCTAAAAAATGTCTTCTTCTGATATTGAATCATTTTACACTCTAATACATCACCTGCACCACTAAACATAAGGAATTTTCAATTTCATGCATGCAAACATTGGCCTTTTTCATATGAAATACAAAAACCAGCAGAACCTACCAGCACTTTGACAAAAGCTCAACTTTCCTCTACAGGACTGGACAGACTGGCTAACTGTTTATTCAACGTCAGAGTAAATGAGATGTCACCATCCAGGAAATGCCTCAAATAAATGTTTCCCTATATATGGAGTTCAATCAAATAAAGAAGGAAAAAAGCTTCCTTATTTAACAAATCCATCCATCCATCCATTTTCTGTAGCCGCTTGTTCCTCCACAGAGGGTCGCGGGGCAGCTGGTGCCTATCTCCAGTGGTCAAGGGGCGAGAGGCGGGGGACACCCTGGACGGGTCGCCAGTCCATCGCAGGGCCACACAGAGACGAACGAGACAAACAACCACACACCCACTCACACCTAAGGACAATTTACCAGCCCAATTAGCCTGACAGTCATGTCTTTGGACTGTGGGAGGAAACCTGAGTACCCGGAGGAAACCCACGCACGCACGGGGAGAACATGCAAACTCCACGCAGAGAGGCCGCAGAGCCGGGACGCGAACCCACGACCTCCTTGCTGCGAGGCAACAGTGCTAACCAACTGCGCCACCATGCAGCCTATTTAACAAATATAATCTGAAATTAAAATGAGGTGGAAACTTTTTCAGTTTTCATGTTCTGCGTTTTCAGATTAAAATCTTTTCCGTCAAATTCACTCATTCACCTTCAGCCCCTGATGTTTAAACATATACTTTTTAATTTCTTCCACTGAATTTGAAATGTATTACAGCTTTATTACATGAATGAATAAAAGTATAATAGTTTAAATGTGACCACTTTTAGACTCTGTTGTGAACAGAGGGTGACTTCATACATTGCACGCTGTGTGTGACTTTGTGCTCTTCATGCTTTTATTATGGAATCAAGATGCTACACATGATGTGTTTACGAATTCTAAAGATGTTGTTCAATCAGAACCAACACAAAGGAGTGACCTGAAGTGAAACTTGTTCCAGTTGTCGTTTTGTCACTTCCCACCTCCTCTGGTGCAGATGAGGTGAAGTCTGTCACATGTTATTGATGTAAAGGGTGGATGAAGTTGACCACTCAGACTGAGGTTGTTTTGAGCTTCAGACACACATCTGATTTAGGATCACGTATTAAAAGTGTTGGACTCAAGGTGCTGTCATGACCGTTCACCTTTGTGTTCTATTTGTTTAGTTTTGTCTGCTCCTTTCCTGTGTTCCTCCTCTTGTTTCCTGCACTAATCCTCCACAGATGTGTCCCGTTCCCCTGATTACCTTCCCTTAAACTCCTTTGTCTTCTCACTGTCAGTTCCTCCTGTTATTTACCCGTTTCCCTCCCTGAGTTCTGTTCCGGTTGGATTTGAGGGTAATCAGGGGGATGAGAAGCAGGTGTTTGATTGGCTGAATAAAGAACAGCTGTGAAGAAGTAGCCAGGATGACACAGGGGAAGTAAACCAGAGGCAAAAACCAAACCTTAAACACAAAGGGGCACAGATCATGACAGTGACCTGGGATGGATTTCTGACAGTAATAAAAAAAGTTGGACATGAGCATAAAATAATCAGATTTTTGTGACTTCAGCCTTCAGTGTGAATGTAGCCTAAATGAGAGAATTTTTTTTATGATGGTGTTTGGAACATAAAACTGTTAAACTAGTGTAGTAAGTAAATCGGACTGGGCGACGTTTAGCTCAGTTGGTAGAGTGGCCGGTCTGGTAACCGGAGGGTCACCGGTTCGATCCCCAGCTCCAGCTGGGTTACTTTGTCGTTGTGTCCTTCGGCAAGACACTTCACCCACCTTGCCTGTGTGACTGTGTGTGAATGATGGTGGTGGTCAGAAGGGCCGATGGTCAGAATGGTCTTCTGTCAGACTGCCCCAGGGCAGCTGTGAGTACAGACATCTGTCGTAGTTTACCACCACCGGTGTGAATGTGTGCGTGAAAGAATAATGGAGCTTCTGTCAAAGCGCTTTGGGTGTCTAGAAAGGCGCTATATAAATCCAATCCATTATTATTTAAGTTTTGACTAACATTTCTATTATAAAAAACCCCAAAACATTTTAATCCCAATTAAGAATCAATCAGCTGGTGAACACTTTCAGAAATGTGTCTTCAGCTGATTTGTAAAACTAAAGGAGGAGAACGTCTTTGAACATCCGGCTCTTAACTGTTTGTTTTTATATTTATGCTGCATGCTTTAGTTTGTTTGACTGCTTGTTTTTTTAGCAGAACCTTTACAAAATAAATAAATAAAATAACTGCATGTCCAACCTGTAACTTTTCCTGTATTCTGATTCCTTCAACAAGTCCATGTTGCTGCAGTTGGTCCACCTCATCCTTCAGGACCATCATTACACTCCTTAAATCCTTAGAGGCATCATCTGGGACTCTGTCAATCAGGTCCTGAAGGATGTTAAAACGATGGCTCAAGGACTGGAAGAACTTCTGATTTGGAAAAAAAAGTATTAGCAGACATAAAGGTTGAAGTGTATTGTAAATCCCGTTGTTTATGCTGCACGCTGACCGTCTGGTTGCTGAGCTGCTGCTGGAGTTCAGCCCTGCTGTGCAGCTTCCTGTCAGGCTGCTGAGACGGCCGTTCAGAGCCAAAACTGAGAAGCTGCTCCAGACTATGAACCAACAGCTCCATCTGTTTCTGGATGTTCATACGGCCCTTCAGCTCCTCACAGTGGGAGTGAACGTCACCCTGCAGTGTGTCCAGCTCACCCTGCACATGGAAAAGAGATAAAGCCTTGTTTTAGATTAATGTCTACGATAGAAGGTGAAGAGGGAAGAGAGCTAAGCTAAAATCTGGGATTTCTTTTTTCCTCTGGGATTTCAATTCAACAGCTGATCTCTGTTCCGTCCCTCAGCGTTTTGGATAGTGACTGAAAGAACAGGATCAAGAAAACAAGCAATCTCTTCAGGGTGGCTAGACTCAGCCTTATAAGGTAGGCTCATGTAACTGGGTTATATTTATGTTGGTTATAATTACAAAAAATGGGTACCAGGAGGCATCTTGAAGCTGCAGCATCAACATAAGCTGTTTTATGAAGAATTACATATGATTTTGTAAGCTTCTTCCCTGAGTTTTACACATAACTTAATGTTTGGACATTGATGGTTTGATTACGCTGGGTGAGTAGTTACCAACATCTGATGAGGATTTCCTGTCAATAGAACATTTAGAAATAGATTTAGTTAGAAAACTGGTCATTTTTTCAACACTTAGTGTACCTGCTCTACCTCATGGCTGACCCTAGAAAGCCTCGGGGACCCAACAGTGGAGCTGGTAATGGCAGGGTGGAGAAAAGTCTGAGCTTCCAAGTTGCCCCATGACCCAGATGGAAGCGGAGGAAGACGACATTAAAGGACATACAGGGGTGCAGACAATTTGTCCATTGAGGTACTCAAGGGAGAACCTGGCGTTGATATCTGGAGCGCACCACATCTCTATGAGTTCGTCTGGGGGGTGATAAGCTGCTGCCGGTGTGTGTTGCTGGTGCTGTGCGCAGGTGTCCGAGGTGCTGCATGTGTAGGTGTAGCATGTACTGTGTGTGTGCTGGAGGTCCTGCATGTGTCTACAAGTTTCAGAGGCCATGTGAGCACTCATTTGCTGCACCGTGACAGGATGTGAAGCTCGTCAGATTGCAGGCTGTGCCATCAGGACCATAAAATCACCGGTCCACAAAGACAGGCAGGTTCTGATATCTGGTGCACATCTTCACTGGACCAGTTATGTGCACCCCTGGCTATATATAACTGAATCTCTACTCATCAAACATACCTGCAGCTGTGTCGCCTGGTGAACAAAAGAGCCAGGCAGGTTGCGTTGGACTGATTCTCCCAGCAGAGAGGCTACTTGCTCAGCTTGTCGTTGCAGAGACTCCTGCATCTGAAGGCCAGCCTGGAACACAAACGGAAGCTTTGTTACAGACACTTCAGAAAACAAGTCACAGGATGCATAAATATAAACAACTATTTTGGGGATTCTGTTCTTTTAGCCGTTTTAAAAATAAAAAAATGAAACTAGTTTTTGATGCACCAGGTCCTAGCTTTAACCCCACCTCCTCCATGTAAATGAATGTTGTGTTGTTCTGATTGAAAGGTGAAAACACACCTCAGATCATTTCTTCCAGCTGTTTTCTTTTGTTGATCCATATAGTTTTTAACTTGTTGCTGTATGTTTAACTAGTTTATGTTTATCTGTAGTTGTATTGAGATGTTTTATGCTTTAAAACACCATGATTGTGAGTGGAGCACTAGAGGTGACTTTTAGTCTCACACCCTGAGTGACAACATGCTGTGTGCCCTTAAACAAAATATCAAGGTTCACTTTTAAACTACACAAATATAGACACTTGTTTCGTTTGTCTCTAGAGTTTTGGGGGACAACCAGCTGATATTCTACATTGTTTGTTGTTTATTTCAAAAAGCAGGTAAACCTGTGCATAAAACATTTCACACATTAAGAACAATTCATTGATCAGACCAATGATACACATCACAGCATGTGAAACACATAATTACATCAACACACCAGACAGAAGTAGTCCAGATGCAGCCCTTTAGGAGTTTTCACAAACCTGCAGTTGTCCTTTTAGGCTCCGTGTTCCTGTTGGTTCTTTAATTAAGCTGAAGGCTGTCAGCTGGTTAGAAGTGAGCTCTTCAAACAGCGTTTTAAGATGCTTCTGTTGGTAATGAGACAAAATGATTTGTGTGATCTAATGTCTGCAGAAAAAGTTTTTAACAACCAGCGTAAGATCTACCATTACATAGAAATAAGGTGTTTTATTGTCTAGCAACAGCACAAAGAATTGTAGATAATTAAAATAAAGATCAAATAAATAAAGAGTGGAATATCTCTGAGCAGCTTGTGACTTTGTGCTAAACGGACCTGTTTCTCTGCAGTGTCCTGCTGCAGCTTTAGCTGCTGCTTCTGTCTGCAGGTTAGAGCAGATTGGACAACAGGAAGGACTCTGCAGAGATCATCTAGACACCTCTGTCCACCCTCTGACCCCAGGAGACAGCTGACATTTGACCCCTGTGAAATTTCACAGCCTAAGGTGGCCAGCTCTGCAGAAAGACTCTGAAAAGACAAAAAATCAAACTGAAAATTGATGATGGGAAACGTACACTGTATATAGATATATTTAGATTTTAGGACCAATTTTACAGATTTATTTTGATGAAAAGTGTTTTTTAATGAATTACCTTTTTTTCAGCTTTTAGAGCCAAAAAGTATAATATTCCTATCTGGATGTAGGAAACAGATGCACTAAAAGCCATACTATCACCTCTGTGGGACTGTAGTCAAGCATTGAGCTGCTAACATTAACACCATGTTCAAAGCTCCAGAAAGAGAGAGGGTTTGGTGCCAGCTTCAGACAGAAAAACCGCTATGAGCCAGGTTACGGTACCAGGACCTTTCTGCAGGTGGGTGAAGGTTTTTATCTCAGTCAATTTGATAGATTTAGAGCTGGGATATGATTGGGGTGTGTGTGTGTGTGTGTGTGTGTGTGTGTGTGTGTGTGTGTGTGTGTGTGTGTGTGTGTGTGTGTGTGTGTGTGTGTGTGTGTGTGTGTGTGTGTGTGTGTGTGTGTGTGTGTGTGTGTATACTGTGCAAAAGACCACATGACAGACAATAATATGAGCATAATTCCTTCTCATATATATTTTATATATCAAGGTATCCATATTATGATTATCAAGATCTGATGTAAATTTCGCTGCTATTTTTCATTTTGCCCATTTTTTCTTTAATTTGTTTTTTCTTATATTGTTGTTTATATTGTTCCCATTTTGTTTCTTACAGGGTATTTTTTGCATATAATCATCCTGTTGAAACTGTGTCTCTGTGTGTGTTTCTGCTGCTGGAAATTAGAGGAACCTTCTGAGGGATTAATAAAGTTATTTCTTTCTTTTCATCCCTCTGTCCATCAGTCAATCAGTCCATCATTTGGTGTGGTAGTCGCTGAGACAGATGATGCATAATGTCAAGCTTGGATGAAAGTGACTATATCACCATCATTCCTTAACATAATGATCCTAAAACTCTGGGATTAAAGGTGGATGAGGTGCATTCTGTGGAGGAATGCTGAACTTTTATTTTTCTATAGCAGTCATTTAAATAAAAAAATCTTTATGAAGTTGAGTCATGACCAATCTGCTGACATGTCATTTATATTCATTTAAATTCTCCCTACAAAACTGATAGTTTGTTGATAATGTTTATTTGACGAATGCAATGTGGTGCATTAGGTAAATTTGAACCCTGTAAAACTTATTTTTAATTGATTCATCATTCGTCCTAAAACAGAGTTGTTTTTCTTTTGTTTTTATTAAAAATGAGTCCAGTTGATGTCATGAGTCCACCTGTACCTGCAGCAGCTGGGAGTCCTCTTCCTGAGTCGCCTCAGCAGGACGGTGCAACAGATCGATGATGGAGGACAGAGAAAGGAAGACTCCATGTAACACATGAAACAAGTCCTCGTCCACGGCCTGATGGGAACGCTCCACAGAGACAGCCTGCTCAGCAAACGTCAACAAAACATTCAACAAAAGTTTGAAAACTGATAAACAATTTTTTACTGAAAAAAAAGATCAAACAACAATTTAAAAAATGCTTTAAGCACAGATTTGACACCTGAACTTCATGTGATTCCATGATGCTTTTTTTGTTCAAACTTCTTAAGAACCATCGTGAACGAGGAAGAGGAGGCGAGCGTCTGCTAGCAGCTCTTATTCTCTCTCTTTTTACTGGCTGTCCTTTAATGTTAGATTTTGATTTCTTTTTGTAAAGCGTGATGTCAACTTGGGAAGTGCCAAACAAAGATCAGAGACGTGGCAAAGCGTGCTCAGGTCTGAGAGACTTTAGGTTTCAATTAAAAACAATAGAGTGTAATGTTTTTGTTCTGGCCTGAATGACAGGGCTAGTTTGTGCACGTTGTATAACGTAGACCCAGAAACACTCTGCAGCAGGATCTTTAGCAGCCGTTTCCATTGGTCTGTCTGATTTATTGATAGAATATTTATCTTGTTATTGCTCAATGTTTTGTTTCTTAGAGTTTAAAGTGTTCTGTGGGTGTATCAAGATCAAAGATGTTGGACTCTGGAATCTAACAATAAAGAGAACTAATAAGTTTTTATGTTTGAAACAAGAAAAGCTCACTTTGTTTTGAAGGAGTTGAACTGAAGGGGTTTATCACTGACCACCGCCTCTGCTTTACTTGTTGTCTGGGTTTGAGGAGACAACCAACGCCCCTCCACATTTCACATCTCTGATAAACAGTCCTAATAACATCTCACCTGATTCAGGAGCTCAGCAGATGT
This sequence comes from Callopanchax toddi, assembly GCA_006937965.1. NCBI lineage: Eukaryota > Metazoa > Chordata > Actinopteri > Cyprinodontiformes > Nothobranchiidae > Callopanchax > Callopanchax toddi. The sequence continues at coordinate 1,600,920 of SSNR01000077.1, forward strand.
GTGGCCTAGCTCTCTCAGATGCCTGATGGAGGTTTGAAGCTCTTTCAGGTGTTTTGTGCCAATCATGCTTCCTGCTGTTCCATCACTACCCACCACAGATGAGTCTGTCACCTTCAAAGAGAGAGTCGCGTGCACGGAAATCATCCACGGGGAGGGAGAGAAAAACATGAGAAGAATGGTAAAAGACACACATAAAGTCTAATCAGGCCCTGCATGAGCTCCTGTCACACCGACGACACAACAAAGTGGCTCCAGCTCAAAGAAGGTGATAATCAAGCGTGGCAAGAACACAGATTTTTCTTTTCTTTTTGTGTTTGAAAAGTGATAATCAAGCTCCTCAGCTGTCACGATGAAGGCCTTACCTGAGAGGGAGGAAGCAGCCCGTTCATCTCCAAAGCAAGCAGCCATCTGTGAAGGTGATCCCACTTCTTCTGAGCAGAGCTCTCCTCCTCAGCAGGAGGCGACCTGCAGCAGGGGCCACGGCTGAGCATTTACACCTCATTACAAGCCTCATTTCTTCCCTCTGCTATGGTTGTAGTTTAGCTTTGAAATGTATTATTTTCATGACCCAGATATAAACCTGTTTAAGAACTTTATTTTCAAACTAGCTACATTTAGACTACAATGAAACATCATGTCCTCCTGGACAGAATAAAAACAATAAAGCAAACATTAGGACGGAATTTAATGGTTCAAAGAGGCTGAACCACACATGTGCTAAAATAGTTACAATGATGAAAAACCTGAATTTTATATCAAATAAATAAAACTTAAGTTTAGAGAATCAGTGAGAGTAAAAACTAAGATTAAATGCATTAAAGTTTAAAAAAAGCTTCAGAGTTGAGCAGTGAAAATGAATAAAACAAAAGCCTCCTGTTATTTTTCTCATTCTGCAACCGTTTTCCATTCTGATGCAAAAAGCCACTGACAACCAAGTGGAAAAACACTAAATAGATACATAGAGTCAACTCTGGGTCCGTTACCTTGGTAACGAGTGACCGTGGTTCTCTTGTTCCTGGCTGTGGAGTCGGACTCTGCTGCTCTGCCTGGCCACGGCCTGAGTCAGTTTTCTTTGTTCAGACAGCTCATGCTCCAACTCCTGTAAAAACAAACAAATCAGGGAATAATCAAGTCACATGTGCAAATATGAAAGTTTTGTAAATATTTACTTTTTTACAGTGGTGGGCTCAGCAGTCAGGGCATTCTCTGCTGGCCTAAACTTACTCAGAAAAGTACAAGTATTTTTCTTTTGGTAAATATTTTTAAATAAAGTTATTATCCCTGGTCTGTTTTCTCGATGTCATATTATATCCACTTGGTTTTGCCGCTCCCAGTGTTAAATACTAAGGTAGGGTTTTTATCCAATCAAATTTCAGCTTGTGTTGTCAGGCTGTATGAAATCTGCCTGAGGCCTTCAGGATAAACAGATTAGGTCAGTTGCGATAGCCAATCAGCTCTCAAGTCTGCAACCTCGAGGCCAGCCAGAAGCTCTGACACTGATGTTGACATGAACGTGTCCTGTGATTGGATAAGCATGGGACAAAATATCTGAACTAAACTTTGATACATTAGCTCCCTACAGCTATCTGTGTATTTTTTAGCCCACTATGGCTGAAAGAAAAGGCAGGAAAAGGGTTTGTACATCATTTTTAGACAAGGAACTACAGTATGAACGTTACCATGAAAAACAGCTTCAGAGAAACGCCTGTTGCTAGCGACTGATAGATTTTGGGTTTGGAGTTACGCCATTGAGGTCTTCTTGAGAAAAGAAAGGATGGATTTTGTTTTCTAATAAGCAGGTGATGTGGAGAGATCCATGTTGGTGAGTGCAAGTATTTTATTTGTATTTTTTAATATGTTTTTGTCATTTTATTTCATTAGTAATCAATCAACAAATGCAAATAATGTGCAGGCTTTACTTTTTTTATTTTCATTGAATTATTGGTTTCGTTATCTACTTCTTGGTGGTGTTTTATATGAAATGGAGACAATGCAGATTTTATTGAACTATTTAAAACTTTATTGAGCTCTGACAGGATCTGTGATCTTAGTTTCCAACTCCTAATTATGAATGTGAGCTTTTAAATGCTCCGTAAATGAAGTGTGTCTTGACCAGCCTATTGATGGTGATGTAATGTGTATATGTGATTCTAGAGCGGTGGTGTCGTATTGATGGTATTATGAGGTGTATCAATTTAGACTGGACTGAGCAGGATATCACTGAAGACCTAGTGGTGAAATGCACGGCCCTTTTTTTGTTGTACTTACAATGTATGTTATGGGTCTTTAATTTGAAGAATATATATACACTGCTACATATAAAGAACTTAAATTTTACAAAAAAATGAATTGACTGTAAATATGTATTCATACACTGCCTTATTGTTTATTAACTTGTATATATAGCCCATCTGGTGGTTTGGAACATTAAGACGTGTGTTTCATTTGAGTCAAAGCGTTTCCACATGCTGCCGTCCAATCAGCCGGAGCGCTGTACCTTTTGCTGCTGCAGGCTGGTCTGTCTGAGGAGTTTGTTTGGTGGTGAGGAAAAGATCTCCTGAACGCTGCTGCTGTGCTTCAACTTTGACTCCAGGGGGCGCTCTTTCTGGGGACCTGGCTGCTGATGAGGCTAAAAAATAGAAAAAAGAGAGAAATGTTGTCTCTGGAGTTGGTTCTTTTTTCTTTTTTACTAAAATACATTTAAGTTTATATAATTTTCAACAAACTGACAAATTCTTTAGGAAGTTTAGAAAGAGAAAAAAAGTCCTTTCTCATTTTAACTTGCACAAGTAAACAAACAGACACCATATAACACATTTAGATGTGTTAATTTCCCTAAAAGACTTCTCAGCAGTTCTAATCAGCTCTCAGATATGAAAGTCAACCTCATTTCACTGAAAGCTGGAGCCACTAATGAGGTGCTGCTGAGCTTCTCGCAGACCCAGAGAGGATCAGCTGGTCATGCAGGTGTCTTAAATGACAAAAGTTTTTAAACCAATTAAGTAGGCAGAAGGAGTTTTCTTGTACCATTGTCTAAATGATGAATATAATGGGAACCATGCTGGCATTTAACCTATAGCCTATCACCTCTTTGTTCCGTATGTATGTATTGTCATTGTGCATCAATACTTTATTCATATTCTTTTTTTTATGTAAAAAAAACTCCAGAGACACAGGTGGATCCTCCACAATCACTTAGATTAAGAACTACCCAACAGACCTCAGGTTGTGAGACTGAAGGGTTGAGTTTCTAGCAGGTTGTCTGCAGCACAGGAGCACCACAGGGCACTGAACTCTCACCACTCCTTTTTACTCTGAACACCTCAGACATTCAGTAGCAGTCAAGAGTCGTCTCATCTTGAATGTAAACAAAACAAAGGAGATGTGGATTTTAGGGGAAGTAGAACTATGGCCAAAACTTTTATCATCATAGCGAAAAAAGTGGAGGAATCTAAATATCTCAGTGCACACTTAAACAGCAGACTGAACTAATGGAAGAAGCTGAGATCCTTCGATGTTTGCAGCTAAATGTTATATATGTTCTATAGTTCATTGTGGAGAGTGTGACCTCATATGCAGTCATCTGTTGGAGCAGCATCTGATTGTAAAAGGTTGAAGAGGCTGATAAAGAAGGTGGGGTCTGTTCTGGTGACTCTGGAGCCTCTAGAGCTGACTGAACGAAGTGAAGTAAAACAAAGAACATGATGGACAATCCTAAGCATCCTTCCCCGGCTCAACTAAGCAACTGATGTGAGAAACGATGACAAAGCAGCAGATTGGGAGTCACCCCTGGTGCCCCAGACACAACACATGCTCATCTTAGCCATATCTGCAAAATCCAAGAAGACTCCACGACAGGCATAATAATCTATAAGTGTTACTAGTTGTTACTATGGTCACTGACATGAGCAGGGCTAAAGTCATGACCCATGACCAGGAATTACTCATGTTAATTTACTGAGGGAAGAGCAGCTCAGCTGGAACCCATTCACTGCATCAGGACAGGACAGTGGAGTCAGACGTTATCAGGGAAAGTCGCTCACTGCAGCAAGCTCAAGAACTGATAATCCTCAAATGTGTCAGCTCACACGTCTGGAAGGAGACACCGCAGGAGAGTCACAGCTATATGGTCTGAAGAACAACAGGGTTCCAGGCTGGAGGACTGAAGATAGTTTACATCACTGTCAGCGAGCTGCTAGAACAGGATCCCATAGGGAGCATCAGCTCTGGGATTGAGTTAGACCTGGTGATGTAGAGTCTGTCATTCAGGACAGGATCATCTTTTATTTCAAAAAGAAAAAACAAATACGCATAAAAAGAAACATAGAAGAAAATATCCTCTATTTTCTTTCTATCTTCCCCTTTTTACTAAATAAAATGTATTTATTATAATTTTATCAAATTGTTATCACTTCCTAATTTAATCACAGACACTATCTTAATTTACAATTTCATAATTACTTAATAAACTTGATTTAATACTTATGTATTTCCTTGTTAAGGTTGTCCCACACTGTTTACAGAAATACTCCGTTCATTCAGGTTCTAAAGTTAGCTTTTTTAAGATTTCAAGCGTCTTTAATATCACTTTCTCTTTTATCAAACATTTTCTGAATACTTGTTGGTAAGGTATTCCTGTTAGCTTTAAACATTGTAATATTTTCAAATCAACTAAATCATGACATTTCAGTATTTTATATTTGATGAAAAATGGGTTTGAGGGCTCTCTACCGTGATTATTAATGATTGTTAAAGCTCTTCTGTAAAATAAACAACGGTTGTGTATAACTTTACATGTTGATCCCAGATATCTACACAGAAAGTTAAGTATGGAACAATCAGTTAGTTGTACAATGTTACCATCCCAGAACTATCGAGTAAAAACTTGACTCTATGCAGTACTGCAATGGATTTTTTAATTTGACCTTTTATATAACCTGTTTGTGACATCCAGGTCAGATCCTCATCAAACATGATTCCTAGAAATGTGGTTTCTTTAACTCTTTGAATTTCCATCCCGTCTATTTTTAATGATGCCTCTTTGGGTTTTTTCTGTCTTGTTTAGATTCAGTGACAGTCTGTTTATATCAAACCAGTTTTTACCTTTGGCAGTTCATTATTTATCACCTGAATGGCTTCATTAATATTCGATCAACAATGTTGAATCGTCAACAAATAAAACGGTACCATGAAGCTCAGATATGTTCACCAGGGTGCTCCTTTATAAAACTGCGTAGAATCCTTACTAAAAACATTATTAAGCTCAGCTGGAGGGACGGAAAATTGTTTTATTAGGTGATCAAATATTGACATGTCAGGAAAACACGGAAGTGCTCCGTGAGTCAGAGACCCGCTGCAGCGCCACCCGCTGTCAGTCTGACAGAGAGATCCTTCAGGATCTAAGTGAAACATTTAATTTAATCCAAAGGGGAATAAAAATCATGTTGTTCATCCGATCAAACAAATAGTCAATCTGTTGGATAATTCACTGGTTGAAGGGAACCTGAGAATGTTGAGACACCGGGTTTTACGTGGTGCTGATGGTTCTGTTGATCATCAATAGGATGATCTACAGAATCTATCAGCTGATCGATCAGCCAGTCATCATCTAGAAATCTCTAAAAACTCTCCCTCCATCCATCTGGAGTCTGCCTACTGGCTGAGCAGCACAGCACAGTGCAGTGGATTACACAAAAGTGTCACTGCAGGATTCATAAGTCTCAGTGATCACAATTAATGCATCAATATGTTCAGTTGTTATATAATCTGAAGACGTCTGTATGAACGTAATGTGATATTCTAAAATGTGACATATTTTCATTTAGATTCTCATTTTTATTCTGTTCAGAGACGGACGGGATTGTTGGTTCTGTGCGCGCGTGAGGGTCTACAAGTCTGAAACTGGGTCTTAAATTCACCATTTTTCCATCTCACCAGCTGCGCTGCCAGGTTTCTCTTCTCCAAAATGTGCTTACGCAAGGTCCAAAGTTTGCTTAAAGTTATGCACATTTTTTCGTTACGCTTTCATTTATAAATCCCAAAGTTTGCGTTAAAAACGACTTATGCAATTTTCAGGCTTGTTTTCTGCGTAAGCAAGTTTTATAAATGAGCACCCTGGTCATTAATGAACAATATGAACAGTTTAGGTCCAAGGACAGACAGTTTCATATTGTGGTTTGACTGGAAAAAGGTTTCTCACTGCTGAAATAAAACACCTCAGCAGGATCCCACCTAATAGCTGGAGTGACCACAGCTAAACCCTGGTGAGGGTCACAACCACCTGCTTAGATAAAGAGATGGATATAAAAACAAATAAACCAGAAACAGGGATTCACAGAGGCAGCCTGATTGTCACACTGACCTCTGAGTCATTGCAGACATCACCTGTGTTTGTGATAACAAGGTAAACCAATAGGGTGGGACCAGGTGAGCCAGTGTGTCCTATAGAATATCCATGAATACTGACAGGCAGGGACTCATTCCTCATTTAGAACAGATGAAATGTAGAAGACATTTCAGGGATTTTGCATCAAACAAAAACCCAAACTAGCAGAATAAATGTCAGCGTTGATTCTAGTGATATTTGGGTTAAAGGGTTGCACTCCTTTTATAAATATTAATGTTATACTGACCTGTTCCTGTGTGTGTCTGTAACTGGTCATCCTCTCCTCCCCCTGTCTGTCCTGTAGGAGCTGCTTGAAGGAGACCAGGTTGGCCTTCAGGAGTTTCAGTCTGCAGGCAAGAAGCTCAGCCGCCTCGTCCTGGGAGCCCACAGCTCCCAGTTCATCAGGCCGCTGGTCAGCAGCTGGACGGAGGGCTGACAGGTTCACAACCTTCGCCTCAATCTCCAGAAACACTTCCTAAATGTAAACACAGAGTAGTTCAGTTACGTAAAATAACTTGATCAAAATGATACATGGAATAAACATCAGTCAAAATAATAAATGTCTGCAAGTAGCTACTAGGGTAGAGGTGTGTGTGTGTGTGTGTGGGGGGGGGGGTGTTAAAGCATATTTTTAGAGACAAAACAAAATATATTGATTTAATTTGAGAACAAGCTCATGGATTCAGGTGATGTTTTTAGAGTTTGACTTTAAACCAACAGGTTTAATTAGTTGGACACGCCTATGTTTTATTTAGCATTTGCATGCTTAAAGGGCTGAGTCATAAATAAGGGATCTCGTTTGTTTTGGCACAAAGCTCCACTCTGAAGTCACGTGGGACATGTTTAACCTCGGAACATTTAATGGAGGCTCAGGTTTCACTCAGCTGGAGGTGCATTCTGGGAGAGAAGAAACACCTGACGAAACTTTAAACTATGGATAATGTTCAGACATGTGAGCATACAGTTTGCTTGTTTAAGAAATGGATACTAAATGTGTCAAATGTTCCTAAAAGCTGGAGAAAATCAAGCTCAGGCTTAGAGAGGAAACAGGACTCTTTCAGGTTTTATTCTCTGTGTCAGATTGTGTGATGGAGCTGTTTATCTTATCTAATTAGTATAGGTCCCTCTTTCATTCACTCACTCATTCGTTCATTCATCTTCACCTTTTGCTGATTGGCTGTTCTCTTTAACTGATACCTGATTGGACCATTGGGTTGGGACTGGCTGTTTTCTAACACATCTTTAATGTTTAAAACATGTTGGAAGTTGCAGTAATAATAAAGATAAAAAATAATTTGAATTATAAAAAGCTACCTTTGATAAAAAACCTAATACTATTTAAAGAGGTGGCAAACTTTACTTTAATATTTTTCCTCTAAGAAACTATTTCCAGATGAAGTGATCTGGTAAATATCTATTTCCCTTTTGATTGTAGTTATTTATTATTTCATTTATCTGTGTGATTTATTTCTAACCTATTTTGCTGCTTTTGTATCCTTTTCTTGACCTTTTCCTGATTTTTTGGACCTCTTATCAGACTATTGGATTGGGAATGGTTCTTGGCTGTATACCAATACCTTTATAATGTTTCTGATATGTTGAAATGTGCAACAATAAGCAAACACTTACACACATAGACACACACAGTCTAATCAAACACCCTGTAGTTGAAACATCCCACAAACACTTTAGCTGGGTTTTGATTTTTCGGAGGATTTTCCTATCAACACTCAGATAGTGAAAACAAACTGACCTGAGACCCAGAACTGTAACACTGCGCTCATTTCCACCCAGGTTATGGATCAGGAACTGACTTTTGATCTTTTCCTTCACTGAACCTGACGTGTCTGAAGTCACATGACTCCTGATTAGGAGGGAAATTAGAACCTTGTAGCTGCTGTCTGATCCAAGGCAAGCAGTGGGAATACTTGTGACTCATATTTGAATCAACTTGTGATCTGCCTTCTGGACTACAGCTGATACAAGAAACTCCTTGATTTCAGCTGATTTTAAAGTGCTCAATAAATAAAGTTTGAGTTGAACCCAGTTGACAAAAGAAGGAGAGTTAAATGTGTTCGTTTTTTTAATTCCAGTGAATTGTTTTGGATCAGGCTGCATGGTGGCGCAGTTGGTTAGCACTGTTGCCTCGCAGCAAGGAGGTCGTGGGTTCGCGTCCCGGCTCTGCGGCCTCTCTGCGTGGAGTTTGCATGTTCTCCCCGTGCGTGCGTGGGTTTCCTCCGGGTACTCCGGTTTCCTCCCACAGTCCAAAGACATGACTGTCAGGCTAATTGGGCTGGTAAATTGTCCTTAGGTGTGAGTGGGTGTGTGGTTGTTTGTCTCGTTTGTCTCTGTGTGGCCCTGCGATGGACTGGCGACCCGTCCAGGGTGTCCCCCGCCTCTCGCCCCTTGACCGCTGGAGTTAGGCACCAGCTGCCCCGCGACCCTCTGTGGAGGACTAAGCGGCTACAGAAAATGGATGGATGGATGGGTGTTTTGGATCATATTAATGCTGACTGGTCACTGAAAGCAGGTTAATGATTTTCAAAGTTTATTCAAAAACCAACCTGGTACCAGGTCAGACTGCATGAATGACCACATTCAGCCCAGCTTTACATAAAAAACATGCTCTCCCAGCTGGTTTTACTGGAATTGACCTCATCTCTCTAGTGGGCGGAGCTTACCTGGCAGGTGAGGAGTTGCTGCTCCACACTGTCCTGCATGGTTGGTGAGCAGGCAGCTCCAGCAGCTTCCAGCAGCCACAGCTCCAGCAGGCTGACCGTCTCCAGACACACATGGAGGAGCTCTTCATGGGGATGGGGCCCAAACTGGGACTCCACTGAGTCCAGTGGTCCCTGAGACACAAAACACAACAAACCCAGCTGAGCGTCTCTGCTGCAGGCTGGCAGGTCGACAGGAGGTGGAGGAAATCTACCTGATCAGGTTACACTTCTAGTTGATTTAGTCTAAAAATATTTTTGTCCTACAAGTTTCCTCTACCTCCTCTGCCTTATTATCTGTCTGTCTAGTGTCTAGTGTCTACTTGCTCTGTTTTGTTTTCTGCTCCACCCACTTCCTGGTGCAGTGAAGGCTCCAGTGAGGTCACAGGGGCGGAGCTAGACCGGCCAGAGGGCCAGGAGCAAAGCAAACAGAAACTCTTCCCTCCTTAAAGCTTCACGAATGGGTAAATAAAATCTCCAGGTTACAAACATCCTGCTCCTTTGATACTTCTCTTCTTTAAACTTTGAATCTGCATCATGTCAGCTGAATAATAAGTTTGTTTAATCAAATCAAAGGTTTTTAAAATGCTGTCTTCTCTCTGTGTGATGTCAGTGTCCACACCATGATTTTAATCATTTAAAAAAGTTATGAAATGTTTTTACAAAATGATTTTAGGTGATTGATTCAGGATGTAATTCATATGTTTTTTCTAGATAACAACCCAAATTATTGATGAATATATTAGTAAATATAAAAGAACATAAAAACACCATATAAAACAGTTGTTAACTGCCTCCAAAAGGAGGATGTCTGTTTGTATGTAGTCTTTGCTAAATATCTCATGAAATTCTCAGATAGTTGATTAGATATTTATCAAGTCAACTCGTTCAAAGATAGCTGCCAAACCTAATCAACATCAGCAACCACAGAAATGTCTCTAACTCAGTTCATTCTACAGATATTGAGCTAAACTTTGGTATAAAAGTAGCTAAAAAAGGGCTGGTTCATATAGCAGGATTATTAGCTGATTTCTGACCTGATTCTCTCCTTCTGACAATCTTGAGAATGCCCCTGATTACTATGATAATCTTATCAGGTATTCCTGTCGTGTGTGGTGGGTTAAGAGTGCTCTGGTTGCTCTAAAGCAGAGGTCCCCGGACCGGTACGTGGGTCATTTGGTACTGGGCCATCAGAATGGCAGAATTAAAAAACTTAATTGATGTATTGATCCTATCTGAAAGATCCAGCCCAGACACCGGTGCATTACGTCACAGTATGAACCCTGCAGCACTGGGATCACCAGCTGACATGAGCTGAGCTGATCTTTACCTCCCACCTCCCGCTGCGCTGCAGGCAAAGGAGCTCTCATTAGGGCTGGTGAGCAGGGTACAATGTGCTCTGTGGTCTGGCACAATGCTAGGTCTCCAGAGAGGATGCACAGCACCCTGCATCAGTGACATATGCAAGAAACACATCTACTGCCCCCCCAACCAACCAACCAACCAATCACTCTGTGGACATATTGCTCAGCATGCAACTGGTCTGTGGTGCAAAAAACATTGTGGTCCACTGCGCTAAAGGAAATCGGGACTGCTCCGATCACAAATCAGGGAAATCCAACATGATGGATTGTCTTGGCCTGACAACACAGTGTGTGTGGTGTTCCCCCGAGGAGCAGCCTGTGGAATGTAACATGTAGCCAATCAGAGCGCGAGGTGACAGACACAAGCTGCACAGAGTCCTCACTCTGAATCCCACATCAAAACAGCTGTCTGTATTCTTTGCTGTACCTGGTAACAAAACGGTCACAGGTGCCTTGTTGTTTGTAATAAAAAAGAAAGCTCTCATGTTTGTTTACTCTGATTGTGAGAACTTCTCCAAGATTTCACGTTTGATCTGGGAATGTGTGTGGGTGAAAATCGGTTCATGTGTAATGTGTTGTCTTTTCCACACACTGTAGGAGCAGAACATCCATGACTTTTTTTTTTTACCATGTGTGGTCTCTTATGATTCGAAATCATTTTGAAATTTTTAAATCCTGCCGTGTGAATCGGCCCTCAGCTTCATTCCATCACAGACACGAAGAACTAAATGGTCACGTGGGATCTTTATTTAAACGTCGTCATTAAGACCCGGAGTCAGCCCTGTCTCTCTGTTATAGGAAATATTATAAACCACAGCATGACTTTTGAATTTTTTTCTTTTTATTTATTTAGAATGCTTTTTAATGAAACTTTTAGAAAATATTCTATTAATGCTTAACCTTTAGAATCAACCCAATTAGCAGTCACAGCAAAATGAACTTAAACTAAAAGTGTCTTGCATATAGCGCTTTTTGAAGTCAATGGACTAACAAGGCATTTTACATCAGTCATTCATTCACATGCTGATAAGGCTGCAGGCAGCCAGGTAATCAGCCCTCTGACCACCACCACCACCAGCAGGCAGTGTGAGTTGGGTGTCTTGCCCAAGGACTCAATGTCAAGGTAACCCAGCTGGAGTGGGGAATTGATCCTGCAATCCTCCAGTTGCATGACCAACGCCTTAACCACTGAGCTACGGCCTGCCTCCTCCCTCCTCCCTCTTAAGCCAGTTATAAAATCCTGGATTGTTGCTGTTAGTAAAGGTGCTGGGTGAGCTATTGAGGAACGTCAGGTCTAATTGTTTTAAAGACGCTTGGACAGCAGCTTAACTCAGCATCTGTTTCACTTAGTTTTCCTTCTCAGAGACCTTTGAAGCTCTAGGGAACAGAGAAAGATCATTGTTGAGTTTTTCCTGGACAGGTGTAACGTTAGTGCCATGATGTGTGTGTGTGTGTGCACCCCTACCCCTCTCTACAAAAGCCTTGGACGACCTCGTGAAAAGACAAGATGAAGGAGTAGATCACTGATGAGGGTTTACTCTTTTTCTTTGGTTTTTCACACAAAACTGAAGTTGGTAAAACAGCATTTTCATGAAAGGCTGCTGTTGCTGCAGATGGACACTTTACATTATCACTATTAATATTTCTAGATGTCAGTAATGATCATTCATCTAAACAATAAACATTGAGTCATAACTTACTTTAGGGACTTGTGAAATAAATGAAGCAGGTATTTTCATTTACCAGCAGCAGTGTGTGAATTAGTAATCATGTGAACCCACTGCATGTTCCAATTGGCTAAAAAAAATAAATTAATGATTTAATGTGAAGCAGGAACTTCTCTATATAGAGAAAATATTTCAAATAATGAATCAAGTGTGTAAACAAGATACTCCATCTTTTATTTATATGTTCAGCTTATAGAAATACAAATAGCAGATGTAAATAAGCAAGCAGACATGTTTATTTTTACAGTTACACTCAGTAACTCCTGGCAAATGAGATCAGATACTAAATGAAAAGGTCAAAATCTCTAAAGGTTTAACTGTTTTAAATCAACATTCCCTCTATATTACATTATAAAACATCCCTCCCACAATATGTCCATGAATTAACATTTTACTGTCTGTTATAAAAACACGTACTGAACCATCTGGCTGAACGATGCTTCAAACAAACACATGCTGCACTTTATCCACCATCTCTCATGTGTTTGATACAATAAAATCAATCCACTGACCATCACTGACTTTATGATAAGACCCACATCTCACTGGTGTCAACTCGTCACAAAATAACAGATATCCTTCATAGTACCACACAGTAAAGTACACATCTGCTCTTATTAAGAAACATGCTTCACTTTTATTTGTGCAGTCATTTTCAGTGGAAACACACAACCATCGTTCAGTTGGTTATCTGCTGCCACTGTGGGAACATTTCTACAAAAACTCAAAACATGGATGCAAAAACACAAAAGGAGCTCTTGAATTGTTTCTAGAGTGGCTGTTGAGGGAGTCAGACTGTATCCAGCACCACCTCCCACTGCAGTCAAATCTGTGTTCTCAGCTGGTCCGATCCAATCCTCACAGGCAGATTTAACATATTTACCAGCTGTAAACCACATGCACTGTGTAGGTTGTGTACTGCTGAATGAAGGAGGTGTTTTAGAATACAGCCCAGGTTTGGTTGGAGACAGAAGCAAGTTCCTATAGAGGCCAAATCTGATCCTACAGCAGTTTCAGAGTTAGAACCAGAAGAGCTAGTTCAACAAATAGTTTCTTGTTTGGCTCTGTTAATTTTATAAATGTATTCTGATGTTTGGTTTAAATTATGTTTGTTTCTAAGAAATAAACAAATCAGTGGCTTGAAAAAAGTAGTTGATCTGTCCTTTGGTCATGTGTTCTACTCATCTCTGGTCCCAGAATGATTCTGTAGGTATTCATTATTCTGATCTACTTTTGATTCTTTCTGATGCAGGTCCTCGGTGGAGAAAGTCATTTTTCCATATTTGAATTAGCGGTTAAGTTTATAAAAGCGTAGTACTCCAGAAAAAATTCAAGAGTCCAAATGAAAGTTGGCTAGAACTCCAGATTAATTGTAGACAAATGTAACAACAGGCCAGAAATGTATTCTAGGTCCTAAAGTAGTTCTTTACTGATTCTACAAGACTGAAGATAATAAAGCAACAACAAACACACAATGTTTTGATCTCAAACACAGTTTCTACAAGATGCTGAAGACTCTAGAACTGCTTTCAGAAAATAAATGACCTTTCTGGGGTTCTAGTAGAGTCTAAGCTATCTTGGAGTATTTTGACATTTTGCACATAACTACATCTATACCCGTAAACTAACACTGAGGAAAAATGAACGATTAAAAGTTGATGGTTTAAGAAATGAGACATCTCTGCTGGGACTTAGAGTCCGGCTTGGAGACATTTACGGTGCTGGCTGTGTTCACCGTGCTCTCAGACAGGGACTGGGTCGTGACTGTGCCCAGAGGTTTTGATAAAGCTTCAGATGAACTTGCTTCTGTGTTGTCAGTGGAGCTCTCAACATCCTGAAGAAACATGAGCAGGTTAGAGGATCAGTCAGAGGTTTAGTCCACCAGGATTCCACCAAAAAATCACCAAGTCACTCAGACACTATCTCTATTATTAGAGAATGGTGTTACACTGAGGTTAAAAGGATCTTTTCAGACAGGAATAAAGAAATTCTCTGGGCTTTTATTATTGTTGCAACAGAAATGCAAAAGGCAGACCATAATGTTTTTACCTCTGCTTGTGTGTTTGTTTAGTGTTAGCTAAATGAACTACTGGAACAAATTGTGATGAAGTCTAAGAAAGTTTTAATCATTACACGGACAACTGATTCATATCTGGGGCCAAAGACAATCAAGATGGCTGCCACAGCTACATGTAATCTGAAAGAGCAAACATGCTAAATGGTTGATTTTGAAGTTAATTTTGACTGATAATGAGCTAATTTGGTGTTGTAGTAGCTAGGGGTTGCACACCAGTCGACTAGTCAACTTTTCTGCTCTGTAGTGACTTTTTATGCCTTACATCGACTAGTCTCTGATCATGTGAATTTGGCTGATAAAGAGCATTGCTCAGACGTAAATGAGCCGTGGGTATTTGTCGGCGCAACGAGATGAGACAAAAACGCTACGTGTGAGACGTTATTAGGTGAACTAATTTTACTGTCGATCACGTGAACTTTTATTTTGAAGGGGCTGACCCTTTGATCAGCCTATCGTCTCTCTGGCGGTGCGCTAATCAAATGGATATTTACTCAAAAGAATTCTTCTTGACAGCTTGTGACAATCCTGCCAATCGATTGTCCTTATTTAATCAACTTAACGGTGAGTCATTGCTTTGTTTGTTTCTTTTGTTTTACTAAAAATGCGGCGCTACATTCAGCCCATTTAAACCTCCAATGAGCTAACGGCTGAGCTAATGAGCTTTGAGTGATTTTATTAATTAAATAGCTAATGTCTGTTATAATTATGGCCGAACAATAGACCACAAACTGACTAAAACTGTTTAGCATATAGACATGACTATAGTGTGACTAAAACTAATCAGCATTTTAGTCCAAAAGACTTGAGACTAAAACCAAAGTGCTGCCTAAAACAACACTGCTCTCTATTCAATTAAGAATGTTTTCTGAGCTGTTTGTTGTCAGCATTAGAAATAAGTTTTTGCAATAAAGTCTGTCAAGTTTTATAAAGCCGTCCTGTCTACTGAGTCTGTATGACGTCATCAGCGATTAGTCAAAGAGACTCGACTTTCATTACTTGGTAGTCGACTTTAAAAACTATTAAGTCATACAACCCCCAGTAGTACCTCCAAGTCTTGTCCAACACTTACCAGGTCACATAAGATCTGTCTTTAAAATGTTGAATTAAAGCAGATATGTGGATTCTTTTTCTCTGTATCAAAGTTTTCTAAATGTTTTAAATGATATTTCAGGTCTAAACTATGATCTATGGGTAGAGTTCCACAACATCTGTCAGTCTTCTGAAGACCCCCTTCCTCCTATAGACCCCTTTGAATTCTTTCTGACCGGCGAACTTTTTCAGCCAATAGAATTCACATTTCCGCATTGTCAGCTGTCAGTCAACGTGCACGCGCTTCATGCAATCCTGTAGAGGTGGGGGCTGCGCTCCCAGGACGCTCCATGTCTTCCTGTTTACAGTCTCGGCCAGTCATAGAGAAGTCAGAGATAATTTCTACTAAAAGTGATCCATTCCCCAGCTACTGAGGGATTTATTTATTTTTTTGCACTTTTCTCCACACTGAATGGCAAGGCTTGCCAAGGACACACGTTTATTTTGGTCAATAATTCGAATCTGGAGCGAGTGTCTCCTCATTTATGGGTTCTGCAGCTTCCCTGTTCAAGAGCGACATGTTTCATAAGCACAGTGTGACAGTCAGGTGTCATCAGAGCCTCTACAGAGTGAAAACATGATTTGTGAGCTATGAATGATTGAACCCTGCGATGCAGTTGTACAGTTTGAGCAGGAGCTCAGAGCCACGATGCCATTTATGACCAGCTTTAGAGACCGAAGTGATGCACCATGCGCACGCGCATGTAGAGGTGGAGCTATAGAAAGTGGGAGGGGGGAGAGTGGATGTTTTGGGAGGGGGTCGTGGTACATTGGATTCAAAAAATGCTCTCTTGCTGAAATACTCCACATATCTTTATCTTTGGAATCAACTCAATTCAAGATGGCTACCACAGCCAATCGGCCTTAGCCAACTCATCAGCATCGACGTCATTGACAAGTGTAAAGGCGCCAACAGACAAGAAAGCGGAGAATAATAAATAGATCAACAATGGAGGAAGAAGCGATAGTTGCTGCATATTTTGTTGTTTTTATACATAGTGATGGGAGTGCTGAACAGAAGGATGATGATGAACTAATCCAACCTCGAAGACACGGCATGTATCTGCCATTTTGCAAGCTCCGACAACAACACACAGGCAATTTATTTCAGCTCGGTCTGCTTTGATCATTTCCCTTCATTCCACAACCAATCAGCACGAGTTAACCACAAGTCCCACTCAGCAAGTCTATCGGGCCGAACTGAGTACCTGCCCCTTATCAGGGACTCTGTTGGTCCCTGAAATGTCCCTGAAGACGTCCCTCTCAAAACGGCCCGATGAAGTGGAAACACTCGAGCGCCGCAAAGTTCCGGTAAAATTACCCTGAAGTTCTGATAGTGGAAGCGGGCCTAATGTGAGGTGTGGGTGAATGTGACTTGTGGTGTAAAGTGCTTGAAGTTATCCATAAGAAAAGTGTCCAATAAATAAAGCCCATTCACTGCTTTACCTTTTTATGTCACCATAAACAGAAGTAAATAACATTTTTCTATTAATACCTCTTTAGAATCACAGACTATACTTTCAACCCTAAGTGCTCAATAGAGGGAGTCTTTCTTGTTTCTTGAAAATGTTCCATCTCTTATCTGAAAGACTTCTTCACCTCTAAAGAGGAAAATGTCTTTAAGAAACAAGAAGAGAGTCTATTTTCCTTTTATTAAAGAACTTACGTTTGCCATGACCTGGATAACAGATTCACCAACGCACAGACAAGACTGGTTAACAGGATTGTCTAATAACAGGATTTTGATGATTTACTTACAATAAAGACTTTTAAACAATGAACAAGTTGTTGATCTAATAACTAACTTATTGTAACATCCAGGAATTATAGTTGTTACCTTTGTATCCTCTGCAGTCGGCTCAGAGGTTGGTCCTGAGGCAGCTTCCACCTCACCTGCGACTACAACCTAACACCAATAATGATAAATATTAGAACTCTTCTTATAAACATACACATCTAAAATTTAAACGATGTGATGTTCAACCATTTATGAGCTCATAAAAGTCATTCCACTCTACAGCTGTGGGGCAGTGTAATGCATGCTGTTTGACTGCCCTCTAGTGAAAGAACATGCTTCAGACATGCAGAGAAAAACAATGCTACTGAAAACAGAAGGAATACAAATGAATTATTATCATCAAAAAGGAAATTTTTGAAGAGTTTATGGAGGTAAAAGGTTTCTTCACCAGCAGCAGAAAGCAGGTGGACCTGGTCAGGGATTAGTCATGCAGCTGCTACGAGCAGTTCAAGTGGAGCTGGAATATTGATGTCACACGTCTCATCTGTCTGAGACACTTAATTAGCTTTCACATCATTCCTATAAATCTGCTTCAAACCCTTCTGAGTGGTAAATCTCTCCCACTCACACTTCACTTTGGGTTAAAGAGAGCTCCAATGTGAAGAGAAAGAGCACAGAGGACAGGGTTATCCACAGAAGACCCCATCTTCTTTACCTCTGGTGACGCTCCAAGGAAAGCATCCCAGAGCCACCACAAAACACTTCCTCCTCTGTCTTCCACTGTCAGCCGCTCACTCCCTGCATTCTCTGTGGCTTCTTCAGCCTGGAGTTCGCCCTGATGTTCCCACTGCTGACATGGAAACATGCCCATATGCAGAGTTACACAGGAGAAGGGAGGAGAGGGGTCATGAGCTCACCTGGGAGGCTAATAATCCCCAACTATGACCCATCATCTAAAAGGACTAAAAATAGCTCAAATGTCCTTTTATTCAGTTATCTTCATCATAACGGTCAGGTTTACTTGTTAGACACCAGAACATTTCAAAAGCGTGCTCAAATATGGAATGACAGAGGTACCAAACCAAATTAAAAAGGAAATAAATATTATTAATAAGAAAGCAAACAAAAATGTAATAATAAATGTAAACATAAAATATGGGAGAAAAATATGAACAGAATAAAAAACGATGGAGGACTTTGTTTTTCTGTTTTGTTAAAGCCATACTCAGTAGCCAGGTAAACAATGTAGCTTTTAACATTTTTTTAAAGCCTCTTAACAACGTTCCAACATAGTATAGCCATAAATATATTGTGGAGATTAAAAAAACCCCGAAAGAAATCAACAAAGTAGTTGTCCCGCAGTTCTCTAAAAACTTCAGCCAATCCTATCGTTCGGACTGAACGATAGGATTGGACACTCCAGCTGTCTGTCTGCCGCATTTCCTCACTGCTTGGATTGGCATTAATCTGCCCGGACACATTTTGGGGCAGAACATCCCGGAAGTGAAAGTGAAAGTAGAAGTAGGACAGAGAGCCAGCGGGTGATTCCATTTTAAGATAAAAATACCAGAGTCCCCCCAAAAAACACCTTTTCAGCTAGCAGAAAACTAAAAACGTTTGGAGGTGAAAAGAGGAAAAGCTGGGGGAACATTTCTGCAGCTGGAGTTAGACTCTGCTTTGTCACTTTTGCAAACCGTGGTCCCATGTCGACGGGAGGCTGGCGTATGGATTTTACCCGACGAGAGGGGTGAGTTCACCGAGACGTGTTTCTGTAAAAGAGCTAGCGAGACCTCGTTTGTTTACCTGGCTACTGAGTATGGCTTTAACTTTCAGAACAAAAGATACACAGTAAATATATATTTGCATTTAGGGCTGGGCGATATGGCCAAAATTTCATATCCCGATATAACTCATTTTATATCCCAATAACGATAAACATACGAAACATAGAACACCCCCTTGTGAATCTCCACCTCCACTGTACAGTGTAACTCACAAAACTCACGTTTCTCCACCGTGTAGATTGGACCCGTATCTTTACAGATGTGTTTGGTAACAGCAGCAGTAATCTCCTTCCATCTGAGGAGCTAGGAGCTACATGGTGTGGGACGAGTAAAAACCTGTAGCAGCGTCTGGAGTTTATTATGAGCGCTTACACCAACACTCGATGCTGCTTCTGCAGCTTTTGCTCGTTGACTGTCTCTGTATTCTTTGTCGTGGTTTTTGTGCAGGTGATAAAATAAATTTGTGGTGTTGGAGTCCGTTGTTGGGACCGGGAGCCAGCACACTTTACAAACAGCTGTTGTCTGGTCCACGTCGGTCTTTTTATATTTAAACCACATCCATGAGACAGAAGTCCTTCTTTTAGTCACAAGCTCCTCAGTTTGGGTTAGCTGGTTATCCTGTTGACTCTGGTCTAAAACCGCTACCGTCTGCCTCCATGTTTGTTTATGTTTTGCATCAGGCATGCCATAAAGTGCACTTTGACATAAATTACTGCCGTAAAACTCCAAAATGTGGTGTAAATGATAGAGCTTTATATTTGACTATAGACATTTTCTATCATCCAGATGAAATATTTCATCATTTTGCACAGCCCTATTGCTTTTTGTATTAACTGAATTCAATATAATGTAAGTTAATAATTTAAAAAGTAATATTAAGACCAGATTATTATTCATGTAAGATGTGGTTTTTTCCAAACATCTCCAGTTTTTTTTTTTTTTTGTTTAGTAGTCTTTTCAGTCACATTCAGTGCATGCTTCAATAAATTATAGAAAATATGCTCCAGCTAAAGGATGATTCAAATTAATGAAATCAATAAATCAGGTATTTGTTTTCCCCAAACTTATTTTTACATTTTCTTCTGTTTTTTTCACATTTTTTATTTTAAATTTTGTTCTTGATAGGTTGTTCCCCATTTATTTTGTTGTTTTCAGATTACATTTACATAAAACAATGTGCAGCATCATCTCTAATTCTAAGCTTTAAACAACTCTGCACACAGGTTTGTTTTCATTAGATCTTTGGTTGAATAGCCTAATTATTTAAACAGATTATTTCTTCTCTGTTTGTAAAATGCCTTCATCCACATTATTCTAACAAACGACTGAAATACTCCCACCACACCACTAGGTGGTTGTAGAAGCTCTGGAGGTTCCATCCACCAGAAACATATTTAAAAACCTGCAGTTTGAAACAAGTTTTTAAAAAGTGTCAGTTTTTCTCACTAAAAACTTAATTTGAGTTTGGACAGGAAGAGTAAACAGTAAAAATAAATCTCAGTTTTTCCAATTTTCTCAAACATATAATTAAAAAGATTTTTTTTTTAATTGACAAGAACTATGAGTATTCTAAAGCATCAAGGCATTCTGTAGAATAGTGTTGTTTACTTGGTGCCCCTTTTTGTTTCATGACTTTAACGAGACGCTGACGAGCTAAACTCGACTCTAAAACTCAACGAGATGTTTGTGAGTTTTTATTGAGGAGACCGGACTAAAACATCAGAGTGTGGAGTTGTTGGAGTGTTTATGTGGACAATTTATCCTGTGACACATGTGTGCGTTGCTGTTTAGCTTCCTCCAGAAAACACAAGCGGTGAGTAAAACTTTTCTCTGCTGTTTTATTAATAAAGAGCTGTTCACGTCCAACCAGAGACTATTATTAAGTTGTGTCTCCCAACAGCTAACACCACAGGTGGTCTGCCAGATGTTCAAAATGCATGAAACTCCTGCCTATTGTGTGTGATCTGTTAAAAGCTTTGAGAGTTGAGCAGTTCTGAGCACGGTTTGGGTGACAGTCAGTCACCAGATGCTTTGTGTTGCAAAAACCGTTTCACTCGCTCACAGTGCAGAAATGTCTTATTGTGGTGTATTTTTTCACTCACAGGTTATAGCTTCCTCTCCTGTTTCACGCTTACTCACTCAGTGTTTAGTGTGCATGCAGAACAAGTTTTAAATTACATAAACAACATAAAGATGCAGATGTTTATAGAGGCCTCAAGTAATTCCAACTTTCAACTTATTGACCTAAATTTCTT
Organism: Callopanchax toddi; assembly: GCA_006937965.1. Taxonomy (NCBI): domain Eukaryota; kingdom Metazoa; phylum Chordata; class Actinopteri; order Cyprinodontiformes; family Nothobranchiidae; genus Callopanchax; species Callopanchax toddi. The sequence continues at coordinate 1,622,056 of SSNR01000077.1, forward strand.
TATTAACGGATTAATACGTTTTTGAACTAAAACTGACTAAAACCTTTTTGAGTTTTTGTCTCCTAAAACTGGACTAAAACTATCACATACAGACATGACTAAAATGGGACTAAAACTAATCAGCATTTCAGTCCAAAAGATTAAGACTAAAATTAATGTGGCTGCCAAAAACAACACTGATACAGACTTATTGAAATTAACATTCACCGGTCCTGTTCAGAACCTTTATGGACAGGATTTTTAGGGGCAGTCGTAGTGTGGAGGGTGTCAAGTTTGGTGACAGGAGAATCTCGTCTCTGCTTTTTGCAGATGATGTGGTCCTCCTAGCTTCATCAGGCTCTGACCTACAGCTCTTGCTGGGGAGGTTCGCAGCCGAGTGTGAAGCGGCTGGGATGAGGATCAGCACCTCCAAGTCTGAGGCCATGGTTCTCGGTCGGAAAAGGGTGGCTTGCCAACTCCAGGTCAGGAGAGAGATCCTGCCTCAAGTGGAGGAGTTCAAGTATCTCGGGGTCTTGTTCACGAGTGAGGGAAGGAGGGAGCGGGAGATCGACAGGCGGATTGGGGCAGCGTCAGCAGTGATGCGGACGCTGAACCGGTCTGTTGTGGTGAAGAAGGAGCTGAGCCGGAAAGCAAGGCTCTCGATTTACCGGTCGGTCTACCTCCCAATCCTCACCTATGGTCATGAGCTTTGGGTAATGACCAAAAGAACGAGATCGCGGATACAAGCGGCCGAAATGAGTTTTCTCCGCAGGGTGGCCGGGCTCAGCCTTAGGGATAGGGTGAGGAGCTCGGACATCCGGGAGAGACTCGGAGTAGAACCGCTGCTCCTCCATGTCGAAAGGAGCCAGTTGAGGTGGTTCGGGCATCTTGTTAGGATACCCCCTGGACGCCTCCCCAGGGAGGTGTTTCAGGCATGTCCTGCCAGCAGGAGGCCCCCGGGTTGACCCAGGACAAGCTGGAGAAAATATATCTCTGGTTTGGCCCTGGAGCGCCTTGGGATCCTGCTGGAGGAGCTGGTGGAAGTGGCTGGGGAGAAGACCGTCTGGAACTCCCTAATTGGGATGCTGCCCCCGCGACCCGGAACCGGATAAGCGGAAGAAGACGAGACGAGTTTGGTTCAAATGTTAGTTTCTTTCTTTTAAAGACCATGAACTCAGGTAGGTGATGATTCTGTCGAGGGCAAAATAGGACAGATATAGAACATAAAATAGGTTTGGAAATACAGTTTTCAGCTGGTAGTCCACAGTACACTCTATTCTAGGTTTAGTTTTTTATAGGGGTGGGACTTTAACGTGTTAATTTTGATTAAATAATTAGGAAAACAATTACACCATAAAAAAATTTACACAATGAATCACAGCTTGCATTTGAAGCAAAGGGGAACATTTGTCAGCACAATTTCCTCCTACCCCGCCCGATTACCCTGACAAGATCAGAGCTTTATGCAGGCTTCAGGGGCTGCATCCTGTGGAGGTACCTACACCGGTCGGTCGAGGTAGGTTTACCAAGTTTCTTCCATCGCAAAAATCGGAAGCAAGCGGCTGTGAAACTGGACAATCTAACCTTCAGATTTATTCCTGCCCCTTCCTGTATGAGCCAGTTTTACAATGGGGACAGAAAAATAGAGACCTGACCCCACGTGGATCCCAAAATGGAAACGAGGCAAAAGTGGCTCAAGACAGTGGGTCAGTTTCACAGCCCTTCAAAAAAAGACTCACTCATACAGAGTGTTTCCACACAGTGGAAATCTTTTTTATTATTATTATTTAAAAACAATACCCTTCAGAAAATGTTCTTAAAACAGATAAAATAAAGTATTGTACTTTAGAGTCTGTCCAAATTAAGTCAGGGATATTTTATTGTTTTCCTTCTGTTTTGAACTGAAATGCAATTTAAATGCATTTTTTTCTCAGAAATTAAAGGAGCTTGAGTTTACAATATTAAAGTTCAGGACTATTATTTCATTCTGTCCCCACTATAATTATTTAAAATAAAACAAATGGATTTTTGGGGCAAATGTTCTTGTTAGTATAAAATGCAATTAATTGTGATTAATCAATTACAAAGCCTGTAATTAATTTGAATAATTTTTAAAATTGAGTCACACCACTAGTTTCTTATAATGAACTCCAGAGTATTTTTCTAGTTTGCCATGTGTAACCTATCAAACTGTACCAGATGCCTCTGTTCAAAGCAACACAAAAAACATTCTTATAGCTCTAATACAGGTAGATACTCATTTCATGAATATCATTCAAATGTAGAAGATTTTTGTCACAGTTCACACAAATAGAATCTTTTCCAATTATAAAAGCAAAAGTAACTTTATTGTGATATTTTGACCTGCTCATCAATAAAGTAAATACACTACTAGAATAAGTTAAAACTTTTATGATTTGTGTAGAAAATGATCTGTACGTCTTTGTAGATATGAGACAGTAGACGTATTGTGTACATTTGCCCTTGAAAAGCATCAAATTCCCTGGATTTTAAGGGTCAACTTAAGATTTTCTGCATTATTTTGTCAGGCCTCACATAAACATTTCACCTTGAAAATACAGTATTTTAGAGTGTGTCTTTCTGCTTCTATAGCCTGTGAGAGTGGATGAAAATTCTCCCTTCTTATATTTCAATCCAGGACAAACAAAACCACAGATCCCCACAAAATTGGGGAAATTAGTAAAATCACACACAAAGAGGACAAAAATACAACTTTTTGAATCAATACATGTGTTAAAACCATGCAAACACTGAGTATGCATGCATGTCATGATGCTTTAATGTTTTCCACAGATGAATTTTCTGACCTAAACCTGTTGTTTCTAAGTTTCCGTGGCTTATTTCATGCTGAAAAGCAGAATCGATCCTTTTGTGTTGGCTGTGGCTCCTTCCTGTTCTTACCTGGGAACTGTCAGGTGTTGTCTGTTTGGAGGAGGACTGCTTCACAGTCTGAAGGGTTCCTCCAGATCGCTTCAGGATGTCCTCCTCTAGATGGACTATTGTAATTTGACCCTGCTCCTCCTTTAGGGTAGAAATCAAGGCACAGCATCAGTTAAACAGATTATTTCTTGGTTTTCAAGTTTTTTCTACTGTAGCTGAGAAATAAAAACAAATCACTTTTAAATCTTTGTCAGTTTTGGACCCAACTCACCTCTGCTTCTTTAGAAGTGGATGTTTGGACTTTGGTTTGAACTGGAGTTGGAGGCTGCTGGATGAACAAGGCAGGGACTTTCTGCAGAAACAAAGACCCAAAGTTCAGGATAGACTCCTTGTAGTCTGAATCAGCTGATTGCTTGTCTGGTTGATTGATGTACTGACCTTCTCCAGTTCTAGCAGTAGAGCCTGGAGCTGGTCCACTACATTGAAGACAATCAGAGTTTCTTCAGCCTTCTCTGGGAGACACAGGTCTGGTTTACATTTCTGGATCTCAGCTACTGTTCTCCTCATGGACTGAATCCTCTGTTCGATCATCTGTGAACACAAACAGGGTGAAATAAATACAAAAACGTATTAACAACAAATCAGCTCATCAGATTTTCTTCAGCTGGGTGACCAATGTGTTTGTTGGCAGCTCTCACTTTAAGGTTATCCTCCCGAGGGCTGGGGAACGCCTCTGGAGAAGATAGCAACGTCTTAATCTCACCAACTTCATTCTCCATCCGTTTAACTTCACTCTCAATAGCCTCCACCTCCTTAAAAAGACACCAAGATGTTAGTCAACTTAACTGGGCATTCGAAAAGAAAAAGATCTGGAGAAAAGTTATAATGTTAAGTAGAAAGAAAACCCATTCTTTAAACATAAGTTGAAAAGTCTAGGACTCACAGCAGCAGCGTGCTCTAGCTGAGAGAGGGGAGCTGTGAAGCTGTCCTGGACATTGGCCACTTGGCGATCTGCTTCCTGCAGTTGTTCCTGCAGAGCTGTGATGTCACAAACCAGCGACATTTCCTTCAAGACTGAGCTGAAGCCCTGCAGCGTCTTCCGGATCTGGGACGCATCATCCAGCACAATCTGCACCAAAGTACTGGATGTTAAAACACATTTACACAATAATGACACTGTGGAGTGCAGCATAGAGAAGTGGGAGCACAGTGCAGTGACCTGCAGGGTGTGAATATGGCTGCTCAAGCATTTTGCTGTGGTATAGGTGCAGGGAGCAGCTAGCCAGGACTGCGCCTCGGCCATCCAGCTTTTAGAGCTGTTGATCATCTCCTGATGCTGCTGTAGCCACGTGTGGATCTGAACAAAAACACAATGACTTCAGCACCGCTTCCAACCATCACGCACAATCATGTGTAAACACTGCATGGTGAGCAAATGTATGGGATACATAAAATAACGAATATAAAATGTTAGGAAATGGCAAAAAACAAACTAAATAAAAGATTTAAGATTGACTGTCTAACAATTCCAGCATCCTTATAATAATAATATGAACAATATTAATGGATTAGATTATATAGTGTTTTTCAAGGCATCCAAAGCTGAGCAGTGACCACCACCAACATTCACACACAGGCATGGTGGGTGAAGTGCCTTGCTCAAGGTGACAAGAATGGAGCTGCGGTTCGAACCACCATCTCTCCAACTACCAGACATTCACCTTGCTCAGTAAGGTGGTCCTCTGCTCTGCCTGTTTGGACACTAAGGAGTGAAGCTGCTGGACCTCCACCAGTCTCTCTGTGAGGATTAGTGCCTCCTCTGGCATCTCCAAGTCCTGCATTTCCACCTCTAGTGCCGCCAGGCGGGAGTGCCACCTGTCCAGCTCGTCCCACACACGCTGAGGACAAATACAAGAACAAAAAGAACGTTATGAGGGACTGTTGAGGGGTGCTCTAGGATATAAACCTCTCTTTGAGTGGACAAAATGACCCAAAAATACCTAAATATTTGACTTACAAAAATAATAATCTGTTTCTACAACTACTAATTTTTTTAATGTTGTACTAGAAAACAATACCAGTAACATACACCCACCTTCTGTGTGATCTTTGCTTCAATTACAGTGGGGCTTCTCTCCTCCAGTCTGTTCTGAACTGATCTCAGGCCAGTGAGGATATCCGAAAGCTTTGCCCCCAGCCTGTGAACAGGACCACTCCTCTCCACTGCCTCTCCTACCTGATGAACCAAGCAGGCAGAAACATGACCAGTAAGAGCAGAGAACAACTCAAGGTACCAAACAGAAAACTGGTTCCAACAAACTCCCTTTGAGGGTCAACTCTATGATAAAGACCTGATCTGGTGCAAAAACAACTAAATCTAAAAAGGGTCATGTCTTCTTGTTGTTTTACTGTATTGGAAACATGCTGTGGAATAAAAACAAACACTTGACTACTTTGCAGCTTATCTGGTTACATAGAAACTTCCATAACTGTTTCCAGGTGATAAATTACATCAGTAAACATCTAACTTCTAAAAAGTTAAAACGAATGATATGAGACTGTCATTATAATATAATAATGATCATGTGGGGAAATTCAGGTGTACTAGCAGCAAAATGACAGGCATATCAAAGCAGATTCACACAGGGGTAAAAAAAAAGAAAATAATAAGAGATTGTACATTAAGTGCAAAAACTAAAACATGAAATACTGTACAATCATTAATAATAGCCTTCTCAGATTCAAAGAAAGACGGTGAAAATAACAGCAGGGATGTAAACACTCATTGAGTTTGTTGGGAGCAGTGATGTGAGTCTAACAGCTGCTGGGAGGAAGGACCTACTGTAACACTCCTTTGTGCACCTAGAATGCAGCAACCTGTCACTGAAGGAGCTCTCCAGTTCTGCAGCATCATGCATGGGATGGGAGATGTTGTCCAACGGTGATGTTCATTTTGCCAGAGTTCTTCTGTCTCCCACCATCTGCACTGTCTCAAGGGAGCATCCTAGGACAGAGCTAGCCTTCCTGGTCCGCTTATCTAACAGTTTCCTCTCAGTCGTAGATAAGCTACTGCTCCAACTGACTACATCTTAGAAAATAGCTGATGCCACCACCACAGAGTCATAAAAGGTCTTCGGGAGCATCCTCTGGCACTCCAAAAGACCTGAGTCTCCTCAGCAGGTAGAGTCTGCTCTGACCCTTCCTGTAAGGAGCATCAGTGTTGTGACTCCAGTCCAGTTTATTGTTCAGGCTGTGTTAGGTTCAGATAGAAAAGAGAGAAGAGGAAAAATCTTGTGTCTTTTGGAGAAGCGCCCTGTCTGTGATAGCAGTGTGTGGTAACATGCAGCAGCATGTATCAGAGCGCACGACAGGCAGTATGCGCAGCAGCGAGCTCATAAAGAAGCGCTCATTGCTATCAGTATTTCTCATGGTTAAGTGGTGACTAAAATAGTGCACATTTACTTTCAGGCTGTGGTAAATGTGCCGACTCGGTTGCTCCTGTTCCAGCTGGTCGGTCGTTTGAATGAAAATTTAAATTGAGACATCATCGTTGTTATTAGAAATGTATTTTATTGGCTTCACGTTTGTTCATGTTCTTAACATTTGTTTTTTAGTTTTTAATGTGTTTGAGTTTAACTTAACGTAGTCTGCTGTGTGTGGATTTTTTTTAACTCTCCATTAAAAACAACACTTGGGTTCGGGTCGGGTCAGGTCCAGTGTTTTTTTGTGATGATGTCGGACCGGGCCGGTTCGGGCTTCACATCCTTTGAGTCAGTTTGGGTTCAGGTTAAATTTTTGGGCTCTAGTCTACTATCTCAATGTCAGCTCCCTGGATGTTCATCTGTGTCAGAGTTGTGGGTCTGCACTTGTGGAAATCCACCACCAGCTCCTTGGTTTTCCCTCGTTGATCAGGAGGTGATTGTGCTGGCACCAGTCTACAAGGTCCTGTGTCCACTGTCTGTACTCTGAGTTGTCCTCACTTTTGATGAGGCAGAATCTGGCAGAGTCATTAAGGAACTTCTGTAGATGACAGCTTGGGGAGTTGATGAAGAAGTCTGCAGTATACGTAGAGGAGGAACAGGAACGGTTCCCTGAGGGACCTCCATACTGCAGACCAGCATGCCTCATGTCCACACATACAATGGGCGGCCAGTGAGGTAGTCCAGTATCCACTGGGACATGTGGTGGTCCACTCCTGACGGCTCCAGCTTGTCCCTCAGTACTCCGAGGTAGATGGTATTAAAAGCACTGAGTAATCAAACAACATTATCTTCACAGTGTTTCCAGGCTTCTGCATCTGGGTCAGAACTTGATTCAGGATTAGATGATGGCACAATCCACTCCAATGCCAGGGCTGTAGGCAAACTGCAGTGGATCCAATGAAGACCTCACCAGAGGGCAAAGATGGTTGAGAACCAGCCTCTAAGGGTCTTCATTAGATCTGAGGTCAGTGCTACTGGCCTGGAGCTGCTGAGGTCCTTTGGGTATGTGGTCTTTGGCACCGGTACCACACAGGACATATTCCACAGCTGTAGTACTCTCCCCAGCTTCAGGCTCATGTTGAACATGTATCCCATGATGCCACACAGTTGATCTGTGAAGCACCTCAGGAGCCTGGAGCTGATGCCATCTGGACCTACAGCTTTAACACTTTGTTTCATTGCATCTTGTTCCTCACCTGAAGTACTTCAGGTGACAGGGTGATGATGGGGTGGGGCTCTGTGGGATGTAGTTCTCTTAAGCAAAGGGGGTTGGTGTTTGCTGAAAGATGAGAAGTATCAAGGTTGGGGGAGAATAACAGGAAGTTGTTGAAGATGAAATTGCAGCAGAGGAGACTGAGCTGGTAGAAGGGTGTGTGTCTGTCAAACCTGTTGAAAAACTGGTTCAGATCATTCACCCAGCCTACAGCTCCTGGGCGTTTTGTTTGTGACCTGAAATTGTCTTCAGGCTCTTCCGTCTCAGTTCCTTCTGCACAGCTCTCAGCTCCTCTTTGTTTCCTGATCAAAAAGCTATCCTCTACTTGAGGGGAACCTTTATTTCAGGGTCCAGGGCTTGGTCACTGGAATGCAGAGTTTCCAAAATAATCTTTTTATAAATGTGTTGTTTCTAAAAACTCTTTGTAAACATGGCACTGTTATAAATGTCTTTATTCACATAAAAACTCAAAGAATCACTCAACATGGTGTAGTAACTAATCCAGACCTGTATGTGGCGCTGCCACTCTGCAACAAAAATATATAAAAACTGGAAGGAAAGTGTGACTGGCACAGTAGATATGGCAGACTTCTACAGCTGCAGGTGTAAAATGTACTTATAAGCTAGTTTACCAGCTGCTATTAATCCTCGGAAGAAGAAGACTTATGTCCATAATGTACAAATTTAAACATGATAAAATAATGAAAATACAAGAGCAAAAACTGAATCTTTTCTGTGAACTGATGATGAAGAGGAATTTCTACTTTGTGTCACATTAAAACAAAACCACAGAAGTGTGGTGGTTGGTCTATCCAAGTGAAAACAAAAGATTTTTTTTTAACTCTCAGACCTGTTTAAAGACTGTTTGGGGGGCTCATGAAATGCTGTTCCAGTGGGAATGCAAGGCTCAAACAATATAAATCCATTGTGTATTCACAAATACACATGTCAACAGCACCTCAGTTCAAACAGAAAAGTGCAAAGTTTCCAGCTTTTAAGTTGTAGAAAGTGTACTATTATGCAAGCTAACACCCTCCGCTGCTTCTGAGGGTCATTAGGGTATTTGCTGACCTACTTTGCATGTGAGATGTTTCTCACATGTCTGAAACTGTCTGGAGATTAGATTTAAAGCTGCATTGCAAGAACTGTAAAGTTGAAACACTGGATCTCCTCCTTTGTTCAATGTTGCTTTGTTTCTTTTGACAAAGATGGTCATTTTACTCTCCTGTCAAACCACCCATGAAATGATATGGTGATAAAAGCTAAAAATAAAATCCAGCTTCCTTTGAAAGATGTTTGCTCCATCCTCAGGCATGAGGTGAGGAGGTCAGTCAACCAAGGAAGCAGAGCAAAAGGCCTTCATACCTCCAACGAGAGGTGTGTCAGACAATTCGAGCAAAGGGGAGCCAAGGGACCACTTCCTTTCTTTTTCTGTTTTGGGAATTATGTAGCCCCAGTCAGCAAATCTGGATTTAATTTGGACATGATGAATGCTCACTGTTACAGCAGCAAACAGGTTGTAAATAAATTGTAGTGGCAGAGTTTTATAAATCTACATCAACACTGAGGGTTCAGATACATTCAGCTTTAGATAAAGAAGCTGGCACACCATCAAAACATGCACACGGTCTCAGATAGAAGGATAAACACATGCAGAACAGGAGGCACAGAGATCGGAGCCAGATATCAGGACCACACATCATACTGACTCTAGGAGATTCACTCAGCAGTGTGACGGCCTCTTGCTTCAAGGCCACAGCAGGAACGACTCCTCTCCAACACAGATAAGGATTTTAGCAAAAACCGAACATCACCAGTACAGACATTCCTATTGATTTGTGATGAGGAACAAGCAGAGAGATGCAGAGGGGTGGTACTCATTACAAGGGTTTGAAAGCAGGACAGAACAGAGGCAGGGAGATAGCAGCAGACCCCGGGGTGGAAACTGGCTCACGTAAACTGGTTAACCAAATATCAGTTTGGTCTTGTTGTTGTTATTATTATTTTTATGTAATAAAACTGTGTTACTTAAACCTAAATAAACCTAACAGTAGAAAATGAATAGATTTGAGTTTGAAGCTACCAAAATAAAAGGAATAAGATGACACTTATCTGTCGCACTGTTTCACTGAACACTGTTATGTCTGTACTCTGTGCTAAATAACATTCAAAAGCCAAAAACGAACAATAATCTTAAGCTTTGAGTTTTCAAAACAAAGATTTTGTGTACCTTCTTTTCCACTTTCTGCAGAGACGTTGTGACTTCCTTCAGTTGGCCATCGAGCTCAGCTGGGACCAACACGTGCATGTCAGAGAATTTCACCTTAAGCTTCTCCATAACACGTTGCAGTAAAACCTTGTGGGCACACAGCTGGCTGTACACCTCCTGAAATCACACAAATATCTGCTTTAAAAGCAAAACTGACATCAAACTAAACTTGCATTACCCCAGACACACTAAACACTTAGAAAAAACACAGAAAATCATCTCAAATATCACAAACACGATTAGCTTGTGGTGTTACTTCCTACAGTGCGAAACCCTCACAAGGGACCAGAATGTCAAACAAGTTTCATTTTCATGCGAGCGTACGAGTGCTGTGTTAATTGGTGGATAGGTGTTAATTGTTTCTCATTACCATCTGTATACAACACAATGCACAACACATGAAGTTGAAATTCTGCCCAATTAAAAACGAGTGGAAAATCAGCTCAAAATGGGCCAAAAGTTGCACAGTGTATGACCACCTTAACATATATAAAGGGGTGACCACGGTTCAGGGAAAGAGAGGTTGTCTACTGATCAGATAATAATGATAATAGTGAATTAGATTTATATAGCGCCTTTCCGGACGCCCAAAGCGCTTTACAGAAGCTCCATTATTTATTCACACTCTGGTGGTGGTAAACTACGTCTGTAGTCGCAGCTGCCCTGGGGCAGGCTGCCATTTTGCGCCATCGGCCCCTCTGACCACCAACATTCACAAACAGGCAGGTTGGGTGAAGTGTCCTGCCCGAGGACACAACGACAAAGCCCAGGAGGAGCTGGGATCAAACCGGCGACCCTCCGGTTATCAGACAAACACTCTACCTACTGAGCTATCGCCCCAAAAGATCAGGGTTCAATCCCAGTCCCAAACCATGTGTTGAAAAATCCTTAGACAAGGTACGGAACCCCCAACTGCCTCCCGGTGCCGTGAAACTGGCGGCTCTGCTCCTCAGGGATGGGTCAAACGTAGAAACTTGACCAGTTTCATGTTTGACAGCACTCTGCACCCCTCTACTGGCCAGATACCGCACTAGACAGTTTTTGGGCTCGACCCGAGTCTAAATCGATGATGTAACTTTTTGCTTTCCGGCAGAACAGGTCTAAGAACGCTAGGGGAGGACTCCTGCCGAGGAGGAATTGTTTCAGCAAGCATTTCAGGGTTTACCCAGTCTGATTATTAACCAGATGTTGAAATATAGTAGAAAATAATGTTCTGAAAGATTTTCTCAACACCACTTCACAGATAAATAAATATATAAATAATTCAGCCCAAACCTGATGAGACCTGAATGTCTCCACGAGCTGACTAGAGCACAGTGAAGCCTGAAGGTAAACACAACAAGCCAAACAGGACAGACTGATGATTATGAAGCGGACAGGTCGACCCTACCACAGCCAATGGTGTGTGGCGACGGAGGACCGCTGCCGTGTTGTTCCCATACCCAGCCCGGACAGGACAGCGGCGGCTCCCTGCACTCCCCTCCGACTCAGTGCCTCCAGCTGCGGCTTACCTGACACGCAGACCCGAGGCTGAACCAGGCGCGTCATCCCGCAGCTACGCCTGGGTTAATCTCTCCTACACCAACCTGATAATCAAAGCCTTCCTCAACACCACCTCACAGGTAAATAAATCCGTGGAATCTATGACGCACGACCCGCATGAAACGTCAACACCGGACCGAATTAGTCTACACCCATGAGCTAGCTGCGATGTTTTGCGCCAGCCGCACGAGATCTAAAGTCCGTCAGATCTTAGCCGGTCTACAAGGGACCCGGGGGTTTTGCTCACCAGCAGACCCTAAAGTCTCGTCAGGTTCGCGCTGAATTACATGGTTCGTTTTATTCTGCTCACACACACCTGAAACGCACACCTGTATGCTCAGACAGCTGAGAGAGAGGCAGAGAGAGAAAGATAGACTGTTTATGAACTTATAATATTTATACATTCAAAAGAAATGTAAAAACAACAACTTGTCTGACAGATTATTAGCTGAAAGCTGTCGAAGACTGGGCTGGAAATATTTCAGGCGTGAGATGATTTACGACAGTTAAAGTGAAACTTTCAATAGTAGCCTCCTACTGCCCCCTACTGGTTAAAAGTCGCTCAGTGCTGCTTTAATGTTACCTTTCCTGGTTCTGGAGTTCTAGTTGGATGTGAGGCTGACTGCCACTCAGTGAGACAAACCTAGAACCTCACAACCTCAGAACATCACAGCACATCACAGCTTAAGAAATTGAGCATAATTTATAAAGTTTATCTTGGTTACCCTTTCTTTAGGAGTGGTGGTTGCAAACTCGGTCATTCTAAATCTATTGAACACTTTCAAAGCAGTCAATTATCTGCTTATTCTGATTTTTTAAAAAATATTTAATTAGAATCTTTGTAGATTCAAAAATAAAATGACTCATTGACAAGAGCTTAAATGATCAAACAACTTCTGAAACCCATGGGATTGATCTGCTTTACTGAAGACTGCACCCTGTATCCAAAATTACATTTTAACTCCAGAATTATTTTCACTATATAATCTATGAAAGTGTTACTTTTGTCTTTGTATGGAAAACAACTACATGGCTTTATTGGGGGATAGCTGTGACTCTGCACTGAATGCATCATAGTGTTTTCAGTTCAGCTGATAAACATGTCCAGTCTCATTAGACACTCCTTATTTCCACCTCACTGATCAGAACAGAAACAAGTCAAAATGCTGAGAGTGCTGATGTACATCTACTTTCAGGGGTTTGAAATTGTGGGTCGTAAAATGCTGATTTCAGTGAATGTGTATTTTATTGTTTTTATATAAAGAGAACATTTATGAAGTTCTGTGTCGCTGGTCAGTGGCTGGGATTTTAGGGGGGAAAATGTCCACTTTCAAAAAAACTGCAAATAAAAACTCTTCAAATCTATATATTCTCTGCACAGATCTGCCAAATAACCTCAGCCCTACCCAAAAACACCAAACCCCCAACCATTTGGAGGATCCCAGCCCCCTAAATGCCAGCCTGACCACCCAACATTCTTCTTGTCGTTCATAAAAAAACTGAAAAACGTACTTTTAATAAAACCAACTGGTGGCTGGGGGACCTAATCATAAATCAATCCTATATACAGTGGGGAAAAGAAACATTTGATCCCCTGTGGATTTTTCAAGTTGTCCCACTTACAAAGTGTGTGTGTGTGTGTGTGTGTGTGTGTGTGTGTGTGCGCGCGCGCATGTGAGGGGGGAGGGAGGGGGTGTTTGCTATTCTCCTGCTGCCTTATGAGCAAGCTGTCGGAGCGCGCTGCAAATAAGTGAAAGTGAAACTTACAGCTCAACTCATGATGCAGCTTGTAAGTGTGTGATCACAGGCTGCCTGATCATTACCGCTACTGACCCTTTGCACCAACGTGACCTAATCACGTGGGTCAGCCACACTGGAGGGCAGGCTTAGTAAACAGTGAGCAAAGCGAGGCAGCACAAAGTAAAAACTAGCGTCTATTATTAAGGGTTGTTTTCTATTTTTTTGTCGTTGTTTTTGCTATTTTTAGCATGGCTTCAATTAGTTCAAGCCCAGTTCAGTTATCGAGAAAGTAGCACACCTAAGTGGGGCGCATAGGGATTGTTATTTACACAGTGAGTATTGAACGAGAGCAAAAGTGGTGACTGAGGTTGTGTTTTTTGCCAGTTTAGCCTGTCTCCTACTAGTTCAAGACCAGTTCACTTGTAGGAAAGTTTAGCTCACCTAGGTGGGGCCCATAGAGAGCAATATTTACAAACGTTAAGTGCTAACTAGCTTCCGAACATTAGCTTACGTTCTCCCTGCTGCTTCACCGATGTAAACAAGTTGCAGACTTTGCCAGAATTCACCCCGCTGGATTTATAACATTATGTGATGAACAGCGTTCACTTTACATTGGAACGGATTTAAAAAAAACAATTAAAAATAGTCTGGATCCCTACCAGTTTTAGTGGCTAGCAGGGTCAATGGGTTCGGATGCTATTCTCGCACCGAACGAGACGAGAAGTCTCATAACGGCGAAGCTCATCATGCTCAATAAATAACATAATTTTCACACACGTAATCCTACATTGGAACAATATTATTTTAATCAATAATTAACTTGGAATTCACTACAGTGGACAGTAACGCATGTCCTTCATGGTGAAATGAAGGATTATCAATACTAAATAAGTAAGTAATATAAACACATCATATTTATCATTTCAGGTCCATCACAGTCTGCCCGTCTTCCTCCAGAAATAACGTGTTCGCTGGAAATCTGAAAACACTCTGGAGGGCTGCTAGTCCTTATCGCTGCAGCTTATGTCCGTTTTCGGTCTCCATCAAAGTTTTAAAAAATGACAAGTTGAGTTTACACCCGTGTGTGTTAGTGCAGCCAACCGTGCAGCAAACTACAACCAATTTACTGTGAAACCAACTAAATAAAAGTGATAAAAGGCTACAAACTGGCTTGCTTTGACTAGCTTCCCATGAGTTTCTACGTGTGTACAACAGTCCTCTTCCCTCCACTATGGCTGAGGGGCACGTACCGTGAGCGGCATGACGTCACGTGCAAAGGGTCAATCGAGTGTAGACGTAACACCAGAGCGCAAAAGAGCATAGTGTCAAGAGGAGCTGGTATGCACACATTATATTTATTTACTCACATGCACACCCCGTATGGGCACCCCTGTTTATGATTGATTATTGTGTTCATTTTGAACAGATCCTACTGGTGGGATTGCTACTAAAATAAAGTCAAACATCAGTTTTAACCAAAAACAATTAAATCAACATTTTTTGTTAGTTTTAGACAGTAAATGCACGTATTTTATTGGCACACCCATAGATCAAACTAAATATGAAAAATAAATGCTTAACACATTTCTCAAAAAACCCTAAAAAACAACTTCAGGTTTTCTAAACCAGTGAAACTTTACTTCAAAATACTCTTCTGACTACTCCAACCAAAGACAGCTGCTGTATGTGGGGTGGGACGTAGCACTGATTCTGAGTCTCACCTGTAGCTCCTGTGTGCTGCTGCATAGCTCCATCTCTGATAGAAGACTGTCTGCAGCCTGGAGCCAAACACGGACGACCTGCAGCTCCTCCTGGATCTTCTCTCTCTCCTCCAGCTCCAGCCTGGCGTGAAGCAAAGCCTCTCTGCTCTTCTGCTTCACACTGAAAGAGCACAACACTCTCACACAGCTTCTTACATAATACTTTGACAACTTAGCTTATATACCGTACATAAATGTGAAGAAGTGCAAAGCGAGCAAAAGCCACTAGTGGACTGAGCCCAGAGTCTGATGGCAGTAAATACTCTATATTTAAGTACTGTGGAAGACCTTAACACATTTGTTTTTTCTTGACAACATGCTGATAATTATGGAGCCCGTCTCATGACATGATGGAAAAATAAATAAATTGTGGCCACGAAGTAACTATAACGTGCGCACGAAATAGTATTTCGTTCCCACGAAATAATAATTCGTGCGCACGTTAAAACATATTTCGTTCCCACAAATTACTATTTTGTGGGAATGGAATAGTATTGATGATAGTATCCCGCAGGGCACCCTCATTTCCATCTGCACCAGCCGTGAGAACGATCTACCCACTGATGTTTGAGAGCCTTTTCTAATTCAGTTCTTGTCATTTTTACCTATCTTTGTCACTTTGTTATGAGCTGTATGACTTGTTACACAACTTTCAAACTTTCTACCACACGTTTTGTTGCGTGGAGTGGTAAACTTGTGTTTCTGCAGGACGCGCAGCCCTGTGTGGCAGGATGAGCATGATTGCTCCTGGTTTTATTGGCCACACCTGTAGGTGTTTTAGTGATTACTAAGGCCAGCAGGTTGGATCAAAGCCCTGCCAAGGTGTGCTGGTGGACTGACAGGTCAGCTCACCTGTGTGCCTGGGATCGGCTGCTGGTGCAGCAGCGGGAGGTTGTCAGGCACTTGGTTGCCATCTCCTCTAAGGGGGGGGGGGTGTAGAGATGGCGTTGGCTGGTGAGTGTGTACATGTGCTGTTTTTCGTCCCTCAGTGTGATAACACCATTATGTGCCGCAGGTGTGAGCGAGCAGACAGTCGCGCCAGGAGGCTGCTGTTTTGCCTGTGGGGACTTCCTCTTCTCCTGGTTTCATCTCCAGCACAGTGGAGCAGCGCTGCAACCTCCAGCCTCTCAGACATTGATTGGGACTCCGCTTGCCGCCGGATCAGTCCAGTCCAGTAGCAGCTGACAGGTCATCTGGACCACGGCAGTTCAGCTTCTGGACTGCAGGACTCTATGGAGCCGTGGGACAGACACTGGTCCCGGACGATTTATTAGAGCGTACCGGTGCTCGTGAGCGCTTGTGTGTGTGTGGGGTGTGCATGTGTGGGGAACAGTCGGGAGAGAGGGACTAACAAGATGTCATTAACCATTATTTCTTTCAGTGGAGCTCGCCAGGAGGAGGTGGAGCCGGGCCCAATGCAGAGGCAGCAGCTGGAGCAGCACCTAGGGTGGGTGTGGTGTGTAATTGTGGTGTTATTTGTAAATAAACCCATTATTTTAAACGTCCTTGATCCTGTCTCCTTGGGGTAAACATGAGCCTTAGTGCTCCTTATTAACATCCACTCTGCCACACCTGCACACAAATCATGGCACTTTTAAAGTAGAGCTGATTGATAAAAGGCACACGATATTTTAAACATAAAACCAGAGTCCAATATCTCCACCAATATCCAGAAATCACTGAAATGTTCCCAGTAATTCTATCAGGGTGCAGACAAAGAGCTGCATCCCCCGCAATAATATGTGCAGCCACAGCTGACCAGTGCTGCCCTGCTGTGCATGGAATCCAGCCCGGGTCCCACGAAATACTAATTTTTCCACCATGTCATGAGACGGGCTCTGTAGATAATTTGTTGAACCACCAAAATAAATAAATAGACGCTGATATAGACAGATTAAGGAACATGACATGGGAAACACACCTGCTGTATTGGCTCTGCATTTGCTGCAGCAGCTGACAGATTGGAGTGGGAGGAGCCTGTTCCAGGTGGGCGGGGACACCCAGCAGCCTGGCTGTACGCAGTTCCAGTGCAGACAGTGCTCGGTGTTCACAGTCCAGTCTGTCCTGGTACTGTTCCCAAGACTGCAGCAGGTCATGGAGCTCCTCAGTGGAGGCTTTCACCCTGGAGTCATCAGGAAGCTCAGCCTCCACCTCCTTCAACACAGCAGAGGCTTTTTCCACCTGAAGCGAAAGAGCCCACCACACTATTCACCCAACTTTCAACATTTCCAAAGTGATTTTAAACACAGAAAACACAATGGAACACAAACCACTGTTGTGCAATTATGTGATTTAACATGGTGCTCAACAAAGTTAAACTTGAAGATTGTCTACTTCCGTAAACACGTATTTGCATGTTGTTTGCAAAGTTCAAAGACAAAGAAAAATAACACAAAGGCACGAGCTGCACAGAGATTATCTTCAAAAATCTTTACTGTGTTTAGCCTAGTAGCCAGTATTTACGGACATAGGCGTCTTTGGGGCTGCTGCATCATGTCCTTGCACCTTTCAGGGGAGGCTTACAGCTGTTCTTTGTCATAAAGTAGTCCCTAGTCCAAAATAGTATCTGTAATTCCTTCGTGTTACTTTTTATTTTCACTTGCAGTCAATATGTTTATTGAGGTCAGTAGGCAGAATTAGCATCATTAGTATCACTACTGAGTGAATTTTAAGGACTTATTTTCTCACAATGCTAGTTGTTACCATTCACTTACAGTGTTTTCTGCTAAGCTAAAGCTAAAGGAGTACTGCTGGATCAGGATAACGACTGGGCTGGTTACTAATTGTTTTTGCCCACTTAGTAATATGGCAACAGACAAAAACTTTGGTGGAGTATCTCTTTGAGTACATCGGGGACTGGGAACCTCGTCAAGGAGGAAGGAATCATGAAGAAAGAAGGACATTATTTTTAAAGAAAACCTTCAGTGATCTGCAGCCAAACTGAGTATTGGTTGTTTCTTTATCTTCCAAAACATAACAGCCCAAAACATCTGTCACTCCCAGTGAAGAACTACCTCCAGGAGACTGAATGTTACTGAACAAAGCCCTGACTATGGAGAATCTGTGGGGTGAAATGAACACATAAAAACATGACAGAAGACCATCAGGTCTGGAGGTCTTTGTTTACAGCAGGTTCTTCTGATGTTCACCTATTTTACTGTGTTTAATTCCAGAATTCAACTTGTTTTCATGAAGTTCTGTACCTCTGTGTGATTTACTTACACTGTGTGTGATGTTGAGCCATTCTGTAATTCTTTGTTTACTTCTTGTTGTTAACTTCTGTGTGCAGTGCCATAGCCTGGCTAGCCGTCTCCAGATAGAACTCACAGCAGCTTCTCTGCTTCCATGACAGTTCTGTTCTGGGCACCACTCTCTCAGCTCCTCCAGACGCTGCAGCAGGGACTCCAGCTCCTCAGACAGCTCCTAATTATGACAGGGCCATATTAATATGTGACTCCAGTGAAGTCATACTCATTATGAAAAAACAATTCTCTGTTGTGTTCAGTAGGAATGAGAAGTTTTATGCATACTCTGAGTCGTCCCTCTTGGTCAGTACAGTCATCGAGACAGGTCACTTTTTCAGAGATAATCTGCAGGAGCCTGTTCTCTGCACTCGTCACGCTCTGCAAGATTTCATTTTGGGACTTGATGTAGTTTATGTGCTGTTCTGCACACCTGAAAACCATAAAGTGTTAATTTTGTCCAATAAAACAAAGCATTTTCTCACAAACAAAGATTTCTACATGCATAGATTATTCGGCATCACCAAGACTTTTTGGATCAAGATTCAAATTTTATTCACCTGTTGAGGCTTTCCAGTCGTAGGTGGCCTTTTGCCTGTAGAGTGGACATCCTAACCAGCAGCTTGCTCAGAATGTTTTCCTGGAGCTGCTCCAACTTGTACGGGGACATGCAGGTCTGCAGAGCAGCTTGGTTTTGCAGCTGCTCCACATAGGTTTGGAACTGATGCTGCAGTGAGGTCAAGGTCTGCTGGGCCATCTCTATATTATCACAGCACAGTCCAACCGAACCTTGCGGGGGAAGCAGTGAAACCTCAATGTCCTGCAGAAACTGTACTGCTGCTCTAACAGCACAAGCATAGTTTCTCAAACACTCGCTGGCCTGGAGGACTTTCTCCTGGAAAGTAAAAAAATATGTTTATGTTCAGACTATTTAATAGAACAGTTAGTAAATTTAGATTATTTAAAAAGCTTACCATCTGTGAGTCACATTCACGGATGACTGCCTTCTTTAGGTCCATCAGCTTTTCAGGTCCTAGTCTTTTGCGTCCCTTCTTTTGCTCCAGAATTTCAAAAGCTCTCATTTTTGACTCCACTGCCTTTTTCAAGGACACACGTTTCTGGTATTCTCTGTCAATTAGAGTTTGATTTGGCTCCAAAAAGGGGAGTTTCTGAAGTTCTTCCAGCGTCCTTGAGAGGAAGTTATGAATGGCTTTCCTTTCTGATTCAAGGTCCATTTCTTTGAGGACATTCCACTCAACGAGACTGAGATTGTTGGATAGAGTGATTTCCAAAGTTTCGAGGCTTTCCTCGTTTTGTTTCAGCCTCTGTTGTTCAACTGCGAGCTGAGATGGATACAGGTCAGCAGAAATCACCTGAAGCTTGAAATGGGCCTCCTTGCACAATCCTTTCATCGAAGGAAATTGGATGAGGAGGGTGTGACAAAGGTTGTACCTCTCCTTCATGTCCCTGCTATCTTCTTTAGTCTGGGGAACCAGCTCCTGGACTTTGTCTTTGAGGTACTCTACACACTGCCTCATGTTAAGGTAACTCTCGTGATCTCTGGCTTTTACCTCCAAGGTAGTCATTTTATTCTGAAGTTCAGTAATAATAGAGTTGACTTCCTTGGTATTTTCATGGGGAATCCATGGTATCAGAAGGCCTATTTGGGACTTGTGTTCCAAAATCTTGTGTCTAAAAGGTCTTAAAGGTTGTAATGACTGCCTTGTGATGGGGAATCTTTGCCTGCCCAGCTCTACTAACATCTGCCTCAAGCTTTTCTCTACATCAAGCAGATTGTTTTTTCTTGAAGCTACGGTTTTAGTGAGCTTATCCAGCTCATCTTTATGGGATTTTTCATTGCTACTAATGGCTCTGATGTTTTCCTGGAGGTTTTTTACCTTGTCAAAAAGCTGACAGGTCTCGGTGATGCTGAGCTCAGATGTGATGTCTTTACTCTTCACTAGAAGAGCCTCACAGACTGCAGCCTGCCTCTCAGACTCGGCCAGGGTTTCCTGGATGTGGCGGACTCTGCGGTCCAGTTCAGTAGGGCTCAGAAGTTTAATGTCTCCGGTCCTTGAGGCATCTGACTGTAGATGTGCCACAATCCAGGTGTCTATGTCAGCCATTTGCTCAGATAGCTTTTCTCTGGTCTGGAGACCTGACTCTATTTCTTTCATAGCCTTAGACAGCTTCTCAGTGGTGGACTTTGAGAGTTCTTGAAGGTGTTTTAGAGTGGTATGCACAATTGGCACCTCTTGAGCTTGGTCCAGCTGTGGAAGGAGCTCCATGACTTCCTCCACCAGTGACTCCAGTTGACACTGTTTTGAGATCATTTCAGACTGAATTTTCTTCAGATCTCTGAGCTGCCAGTGAACCTTTTCAGGAAGAAGAGGCACCTTCTTCCTCCGGCCTTCAATGTCACTCTCCATTTGCTTGGCCACTGCCAGGGCATCCTTCATCACCACAGTAATCTTCTCCATGACAGGGTTGCTGCTGTGTTTAGTTTGGGAGGACAGCAGTTCCTCTGAGTGGCACAGTTTGTCTTTGATTTCCTGGAGTTTGTGGCGTATCCCCTGTGATTCTCTCTCCCATTGGGAGCTGAGAAGAAACTCCTCTGACAGTTGCTGTAAATGCTGGTGTTGTTGCTGAGCTGCTTTAACATCAGCATGTGCCTCCATCAGCTGCTGCGCCTCCTTGCAACTCCACTGAGTACCTGAGGAAATTGTGTCTTTGAGGTCATTACTGATTGTTTCCACATGCTCCTGTAGGCTAGACAGATCTGATAGAATAGTGGTGGCATAATGTGAATAGACATTGATGTGATGAAGACTGCTGTCAACCACTCTTTTCAGGGTCCGCCATCTTTCTTGAAGTTTACTTTGCTCACTTTCTGCACTTTCTCTGTCAGATTGATTGAGGATGGGACTTATCACAGAATGGGCCATAAGCAAATCCCCAAGTATTATTCTGTTCTCCTCCATGCTTCTCTGTAAGGAGCATAATTGTTCTGCCTCTTTGTGACAGCTCTCCTGTGGAGACCTGAAAAAGAAAAGTTGTTCTCAGGGTCATAGTCATTAAAGCATATTGTACAAGTCTGTGTGTTCCAAATTTAATTCACACCACTTCAACACAACATAGAAATAAACGATATTTTCTGAAGTAAAGGATCAAAATAAGCACTAGAAAAAGTTCCAGTTCTTTCAGGAATGCTGTTTGAATGCTGAGTGCTGAATGAAAACACCTAAAAGGTTTCAAATAGATGAAGATTAAATTAATCACAATTAAACACTTTCATCAGTTAACAAATTTTCCCTCAATATTGGCAACTCTGTTGTGTTCCCCTCCCCTCAGGCTAAGAGCTTGGGTGTCATCCTCGATGAATCCTTATCATTTAAATCACATATAATGTCCCCCGATCTGCATACTTTCATCTTCGCAATATCAACCGTCTACGTCCCTCCCTCTCTGCTCATGCTGCATCCATTCTGGTTCATAGTTTTGTCACTTCTCGCATTGATTACTGTAACTCTCTCCTCCATGGTCTTCCTCAGAAATCTCTCCATAGGCTTCAACTGGTCCAGAATTCAGCAGCCCGCATCATCACTCAAACCCCTTCTTTTCATCACATCACCCCAGTTCTTCAAGAACTTCACTGGCTACCCGTTAAGTCCAGAATCATTTTTAAACTCCTTCTATTTACATTCAGTGCCATCCATAACCTTGCTCCGCCCTATCTGTGTGACATTCTCAACATTGCTACCTCTCCCGTTCCCTCCGATCTTCCTCTTCGATCCATCTCACTGTGCCCTCTTTCCGTCTCGTCTTTATGGGAGGCAGAACGTTCAGCTGTTCTGCTCCCAGACTCTGGAACTCACTACCACCAGACATCTGGAACTCCAACTCTCTTCTCCTTTTTAAATCTAGGCTAAAAACTCACCTGTTTAGAGCAGCTTATTCGTTGTAGCTGCACTGTTCTCCACTATTGTCTGTTGTATTGTTTGCCTGTTTTTAACTGCTTATTTTATCATGTTTCTTTTAGCTATTGTTTTATTGTACAGCGACCTTGGGTGTCTTGAAAGGCGCTTCTAAATAAAATGTATTATTATTATTATTTAAACAAAATTTAAGGAACACTTTTTAGTCTGATATCAAGTCAATGAAACATCTGGGTCATTGATCTGATCAGTTCAGTATCAGATGAGGTTGTTAATCAGCTGTTTTGGTGTTCATGAAATGAACAACAGGAGCAACAAAAGAACAACAATAGGAGGAGCCAAAAACAGAAATGATCTTCCAGGTGGAGGCTACAAACTATTTGTCCCTCCTCATCTTTTTCTGACAGTTTTTTTATCGTTTTGCATCTGACTAGGGTCAGTGTGACTGCTGGTAGCATGAGGAGATACCTGGACCCTACAGAGGTCACACAGCCAGTCCAACTCCACCAGGATGGAGCATCAGTGGCAGAAGGTTTGCTGTGTCTCTCAGCACAGGGAGGGCAAACTGCTCCGAAAGCAAAATGAAGCCAGCAGCTCAGGCTGCAGCTGGTCATTAAATAAACACACACACATACAATAATACCACATTGCAATGGAAACATGGATTTAATGAAAGAATTACTTCTTGGGGCCATAATATGTGGCTCGCAGGCCAAACCGGGCCAAATCTGTCCTGCTTATTAAAGGGGTGGTTTATTCAGAATCCATTTTTTTCAGGTCTTCATAGTTTCTAATAGGTTAATGAGCCTGTCATGTAGACCAAACATGAAAACTCTCTGTTTCCTGGTTATTAAGAAAAAACAGAATCTCTGAGTAAAGAATCTTAAAAATGCGGGAGAGCATTTCTGCAATTTTTGACGTTACAAGACTCACAACGTGTATTCGCTGAGATGGTAACGCCTTTCGGTCCGCCCAGCTGCTAGCTTTTGTTTTTGTTGAAAATTCAACATGGCGAAACGCAGACAGTGTTCCCAACTCGGGGATATACTGTACCTGGCTGGCTGCCTGCCGCAGGTTACTCTCTCTCTGTTTTTTTTTCCTCCCTCTGTGTGTGTGTGTGTGTGTGTGTGTGTGTGCGTGTGTATGTGTGTGTGTGTGTGTGTGTGTGTGTGTGTGTGTGTGTGTTTAA
>SSNR01000077.1:1649373-1703098 GCA_006937965.1 Callopanchax toddi
GGTGGTGGTGGGGGGTTTGTGGTTTGTTTTAGCCCCAGTCAGCCCCCCGGTGGGCCACCCCCCCCCCCCCCCTTGTCGGAGGGGAGCACGGCTGACAGACTGCAAGAGGAGAACAAGAGGAGGGAAACTGAGGAAATGAGTTTTAGCAGGAAGCAGCTCCCTCAAAGCTAATCTTTAGTAAAGACTAGAAGCTACTGTTTTGGGTGTTTAACTTTTCACTCTTTCACTTTCCAAAGTATCTCCGGACATTTCGGGGGGCGGAGTAATGACGTTTTGTTTCAGTCATCCAATCAGAAGTGAGTGCTGTGCATATCATGAATACTAATGAGAATCCTGCTGTTTCAAATTCAGGTGTCAGATGGGAAACTTCTAAAGCTTCTATTATAAGCATCAAAGCTTCTTTCTTTATAAAAATTACACAGATAGCATTGAATTACACTAGAGAACAATGTAAAACTATAAAATAACCCAGAAACCACACCTTTAAGTATCTCTGATGTACTCCTGGAGAATGCTGATACCATTGGCCTCCACGCTGACCTAACCTGCTTTTTAAATTTAACTCATTGTTTTATTACCTCCCCTCCTACTGTTAATTGAGTTTTTTTACCAGTCTGCCATCTTGAACGAGTCGAGCCGAAAAGCCGGAGTGATCCCAAGTCACCAGCTAGAGAAATTCATGTCAACACTCAGGAGAGCTGACGTCCCTCAGATGGTTAAGACGGATTTCTACAAGGTGTCTTGATCCCATAAGAAGCATCTGGCTATAAACTCTGATACTAGATTTGTTGATTATTAATTAAAGCGGCTCTCTGGAGCATTTTTCTCTGTATCAAAGTTTTCTAAATGTTTTAAATGATATTTCAGGTCTAAACTATGATCTATGGGTTGAGTTCCACAACATCTGTCATTCTGATGAAGACCCTCCTTCCTCCTAGAGACCCCTTTCCATTATTTCTTGCCACCGACATTTTTCAGCCAATGAAATTCAAATGTCTGCATTCTCTCAACATGCACGCTCATCGACCAAACCTGTACCAGTAGGGGGCGCTGTCGTACAGGACGCTCCGTGTGTTTCTCTGCCGTCTCAGCCGTTCACTGAGGACTCAGTGGCTCATTTCTACTAAAAACCTACCCATTCTCCAGCTAAAGATGGATTTATTTTTATTTTTAAACCTTTCACCTCCCAGAATGGCAAGGTTTGACAGGATTACGCGTTTATTTTGGTCAGAAAGTTCATCCAGGGCCGAGTCAAGTTCAGCTTCAGAGTCCAGCAGCAGCTCTCTGCTAACAGAGCTAATATCAGAAGCAGCAGGGACAGAGAGGGCTCATCAGACCCTCGTAGTATTGTTGGAATAAGATTGTGAACTGTGAGTGATTAAACCCTACACATTGAGCTGTACAGTTTATGTCCGAAGTATATGCGCCGCGTGCACGCGCGCACACGCGACCGGACGCGCGTGTCGAGATGTTTTGAGGAGGAGCCTTTGGACGCTAGATTCAAAAACTGCTCTCTTGATGAAATCCTCCGGAGTGCGGCTTTAAGCAATCAATTAATCATTAGTAATTAAAATAAATTAAGCCTGATTTATTGTATTAATTCCCAAACTTAAACATCCATTTCTCAAGGAACTCTCATTTAAATCCTTAATAAGTCTCAGTTCTGATTATTGTATTTTGTATTATTTCATTTATTTGATTAGTATTAGGATAACATTTAGAATAGTAATAAAACTGATTTACTTAAAGTAACATTTGCCTTAAAGTTTGTATCAAATCATCAAAGTGTTTGATCAATTCAAGGGCTCAAAGGAATCAACATCCTTCCACATCAATCACATATAAAGTCTACAAACAAAGTAATATTCATGTTTTATATTAAAAGTTGTTTGTCCAGATCTGATTGCTAATAATACATTTTACTACACTAAACTGATTAAATAGGGGTAATTATGCTTCTGTACTTTGGACCCATAATTTAATACAATATAAACTGCCTTTAAATCTAACCTCACGTGTTTAAAATGTAAAGCCCATCACGAGAAATTAACTCACGTTTTCACAGCACAGAGTTCTGCTGTCAGCTGATCCACTTTGTTCTTCGTCTTTTCAATCTGTGAACAGTACTCAGTCACCAGCTTCATCTGGGTCTCTTTACTCTGGATCACAGCAGCTGCATCCTGAGCCACAGTCCTCCACTGGTCCTCCAAGGTCTCCAGAGAGTCCCTGTTCTGAGCATCAGATTCTCTCAACTGAGAGACCAACGACGTCTGAAGCTGGGCAAGTTCTCCACACTCCTGCACTCAACAGGACAAATGATCACACTCAAAGCTTAGGTTTCAAGCAAAGGTTCTGCCTTTATGGCACATACATCTATTTTAAAATGAACACATTTATTTATTCTGGGGATACTCTAGTGATTGTCCAACCAGCTGCACAATCCACCAGTATTTCTAAAGCCAACCGGTGGTGCAGCAGAACGATGCAGCCTGTAATCTCACCTGAACCTCCTTCACCTGTCGGGTCATAGCTGATGGGTTAAGCACAGCGTGACGGTTCTTGATGCTCAGGAGTCTTGAAATTGTTCTGCTTAGCAGAAGATCCAAATCACTGGTGGATGTGATCAGATCCTCTGGAGCCTCCTCTTGTGGTTTACCCTAGGAACAGAGACACACATCAAACACTGTTGTCTCTGTTGCAGCTCAAGGACTAAACCAAGTTTAACAAGGTCTAGTCCAGCTTTGCTGTACTTTGATCCTTAGTCATGGCGGTGGCTGTTTGTTAATTCTAATTGTTTTTTAAAATCCCAACACTAGAGCCAATTGAAGTTACGATACCTCAATGAGTTGGCTGATGGCTCTTGTACCAGGAGGCAGCTGCAGCTCTGTGAAAACGCTCTCCATGGCAGTTTCCTCCGGTGAATCCTGAACTAGTTTTTCAGTCTTCAGCGTTTCATGTTCCTGAGATGATGATCTTTCTGAATCAGTTGCTTCACTCAAGGCAAAGTCACTTGACTTTGTCTGCATCTCATCAGCACTGAACACCTGTTCCTATTGTGGGTAAAACACACCAGAATCATTGTTAGGAATGTTTGAACATGTAATGCATGAGCTACTGTGGTGGACTGTCCACCTGTCCAAGATGTGTCTCTCCTCTGGCAATGAAAGAGAGACAGGTCACAAGACAGGCACAGATAGACATGAACGCCTAACTAAGGGTTGGTTCACACGGGAGGATTTTCAAATTGTCAGCTGATTTCAAATCATAAGAGACCACACACATGGTGATAAAAAATATTGATATCGATGGTTCTGCTCCTACATTGCACCGATTTTATCCAGGAACATTCCCAGGTCAAGATGTGAAATCTTGCAGAACTTCTCGAGATCAAATGTGACTTCAGAGTAAACAAACATGACAGCTTTTATTTTTATTATAAACAACAAAGCACTCATGACAGTTTTGTTGCCGGGTCTAACAAAGAATACAAACAGCTCTTTTGACTTTGGACTCCCCTCGGTTTGTTCAGCTTGTTCTCTGACTGGCGTTGCTCTTTGATTGGCTACACATCACATTCCAGGCTGCTCATTGGGGGAGCATCACACATGTTGTGATACCAGGCCAAGACAATCCAACATGTTGGATTTCCCTGATTTGCAATCAGAGCAGTCTTGAAGTCCTTTAGAGCTGACAGAGCACTTCTAACTCACCACACAGAGCAGGAATATCTGATTGACTTTAGAGACGTTACCGTAATCAACTTAAATATCTTGCCGTGTGAATCGGCCTTAACACAACTAACACCTCAAGATCCTGAAGAGGTTCATGTTAGCACAGAAAATATAGAAGTTTATCATAGAATTATGATGAAATTAAGGCATCTAATACATAATACAATTTTGTAACTGTCCCCTAAAATTATAAAAGTTCTTGATCATGTTTCAATAGACACATAAAGGAAACTATAGAACACACGGATGACTTCTCTTTTAGGAGAAGTGACCAGTGTTGTGTTGTGTACTGTCATCACAGAGAGTATGGACTTAAAGAAAGAAAGTAAATTACTGCTCAAGAATTTAGTCATAAGGATCTAATTTCTCTCTGGGATGAATAAAGTATTTTTGATTAGATAAAATATTTACGATGGCTCCTCGTTCACAATGAAAAGCCCTATATATTTGTATGTTTTCAATAAATTTGGAAAATGAAATAGAGTGACTTAAAGTTCCACTGGCTTATATAGATTTAATAAAAACTAATTAATTCTTGTGAAGCAACATATAAGTGTATTTTTGTGATTTAGAGTCTGAAACAGTTCAGCCATTGCTTTGACAGAGCTCCAGACAAGCTCAGTTTGCTGATTGGTCAAAAAGACTAGAGGAAGTAACAACATACACTATGTTATGGTGCGTTTGATTTGTACTCAGAGGTTGGAAATTCCGAGTGGGAAAAACCAACTAGAACGCCCCCTGAAGTCGGACTTCCCACTTGGAAAGTCAGAGATTTCTTGCGTCCCAACTTTAAGGAAAAAAGATGGCGACTCCTCACAAGAACAGTTAAAATGCAGTGAAAACACGTTTATTTTGCAAGATCTGCTTGTTCGGATGTATCTAAGTTCAGAATTACATGTATTCTTTGTATCTTCTGACTCTAAACAAATTCAGAGTGTTTGCATGAGCGAATTAATTAAAGTCTAAAACAATGTTTTGAATGCGTGCTGCTAATAAAGGCAACAATGGCAATGTGTCTGTGTGTGAACCAAACACGTAAAGAAATACAACCGTAAATTACTTTATACTTTGGTTTCCCGACTTTTCCAACTTTGCAAACAGAATGCTGTAACTCAGGTGTGACATCATTCCCAGTTCCGACCTCCGAGGACCAATCGAATGCACCATTAAATGCTGGTGTTGTTCAGGAAGTTACCTGTGGAGCTCTAATGAGGCCCTTTAAGCCACCTAGCTGTCCTGTGTGGGTGATTTTTGTGGATATGAGCTTTAAAGCTCAGTGCACACAACAACTACCAAGTTATCTCAATTAACTTTAAATGTTATATTTCTTAGTGCAACACTAAAACCTAACCAGTCTGACTTACCTTTGCTGCATTCACACCCTGGAGCCTGGTCTCCTTTGCAGAAGTACTGCTCTTTTGAACTGGCAGCTCTACGCCGGCAGCTCCTTCACCGTTCTCAGGTATCTTTTCTTGCTGTTCATCATTCTTTCCTTCATCGCTTGTTTTAAATTCCTTCATTTGGACTTCATGGACTAAATTGGGTTCAGACTGGAACTCGGTAAGGCTTCTTGTTGGCTGAACTTCAGCTTCGCTCACATCCTTGCTGTCTTTGAGCGTTTCAAACTGAACACTGGTCTCCAGCCCTGTCTGCGTTTTGATCTTCACAGTTTGGAACTCAAGAGAAATCAGGTGGATTTCTCTTTTTCGGACAGAAGTTTCATCTGAGCTCCTCAGCGTTTCATATTTGCCATGTAAGAATGGAACAGAGCGTTCTTCTTCAACGTACTTAACTACCTCAGTATCATTTTGACCTTTAACCTCATCACTCTTTTCTAATGGTTTTACTTCATATGATTCTTTGCGATCTTGTGCTGTAACATTAACTTCTGTCTCTGTGGTCTTTTCTGGATGAGTAACAGCAGATGTCAGGTCTTCTTCACTCTGGCTGCTTGTTTCTTCTTCACTGGTCTTTCCTGTGACAGGTGGGATTGGTTGCTCCTGTATACCTGTATGTAGAATGTTCACTTCAGCTCCTTTGTGGACTGTTTCCTCTGTTAAAATCATCACATCCAGTCCCTGGGATGCCTCTTTAGGTGTGTCTTGTGCCATTTTGGAGATATCTGTACTAATTATTTCTGGTGTTGCGGTGACGTCACTCTGAACCTCATTCTCTCTCCATACAGAGCTAGCTTGTTCCCCATCCACTCCTGTGGTCCTAACTAAGCCTCCTTCATGCTGAATGCCAGCTGCAGTCTTATCCTTATTGTCAGATACTTCTTGGATACTTCTATCTGTTCCTGGTTTTTCTGTAACACGTGTGCTTTCAGACTCCTCATGCATGTCTGGCATATCCAATTGCTTCATCTGGATTTCTCCGACCTTAGCAGACCTGCCTTCTAAGTTAGAGGAAAAGTCATCAGCTACTTTTTCAGTCATTTTAGGATGTTCTTCTTGGACATTGTGCTTCATTTGCTGTCCATCTGTTTCTGGTGTGGTCTTTAGGAGCACTGTTTTAATTTCAGTTTCACCTGTACTTCCTGTTTTTTGCTGATCCAAGCTTATTTCTATAAATCTAGTCTCGTGAGGCTGTATGGTCTCATAAACCAGAGATTTGAGTTGGGCAGAGACCTTTTGAGTTTCGTTGTCTTCATATTTACTGTTGCTCTCTTGCATTGCTGTCTCACTCGTCTCTCTTGTAGCTTTCTCTGAAGCATCAGCATCTTTTTCAATCTGGGTACTGGTTTGAACCCTGTCTGACCTCGTCTCTTTTTCACCTGTAACGGAGGTGATGTCATGGTCTTTAGGACTCATTCGTATTCCTAATTGTAGAACTTGCACTCCAGATGCTGTTTTATGTTTCTCCACTGTGACAGATTCTTCATTGAGGCTTTCTGGTGGACAGCTAACGTGTGTTGCTGGAACAGGATGTTCTTCTTGATCATCATGTTTGCTGACAGTTTCCAAATCAATTAAAGTCTTGGTTTTGCTTGGTTTAGTAATATCTTGCTCAAATAAGCTTATTTCTATAATCTTTGTGTCGTGTTGGGTTGGTGCTTTGGAAGCAGGGAGTCGGAGCGCAGGAGTGTCTGATTGTGTCATATCGTCTTGAAATTCTGCACTCCTTTTCTGAACACTCTCAATCTGGATAACTGTTGTAGTTTCTGCCCTTGGCTCAGCCCCTGTAGATAGGTTATCATCCTCCTCAGGTCTGGTAGATATATCAAGCTGCAGTTTGCATACCTCAGGTTCTTTTTGAACAAATCCCTCTCTCTGGCTCACTTGTGCATATTGCACACCGTGCAGCGACCCTTCATGTTGCTCTTCAGAAACATAAAGTCTTTTCTTGGGTGTTTCTTGATTGGACATCTTTTGCTCAGTCACAGTTTCACTTAGTTTCCTGTTTTCATTCTCAGGTGGTTCTATTTCAGTCAGATGAGATATGTCAGTTGTAGAAACAACCGAAGCAGGTGTTGGGGAATCAGTTGTGACTACAGTGCTTTTGTCTGGTTGATCCAGGTCTAGCTCACATGTCTGGATAAACTCTTCATCAGGCACATTGAGAATTAAATATCTCTTCTCAGTGTCAACAGTGCTTTTCCATAACTTGCCGATGTAATCTACTATATTTGGTGAATCATCAGAGTCAAAAGCAAGAGAAGGTTGTTTCTGAAGAAGTGTGTCCGCACCTCTTTCAGAGGACGGAGCCTTATTGAGACAGTTTTCAGGAACCTGAAACTCTGTGTGTGAAGTTTTGGATGGACTTATTGAACCGGGTGTTTCAGAGTCGGCTTGTTGAGCATCCAAAGCTGATGTGTAACTGTCCACCTCACTGGGATCTTCAGTATGAAGAGACATTTTGCTTGTATCAGTAGTGACTGTGGCCTCTTCCCTTTTCTGTAGATCCTGACCTTCAACAACCTGAATTTCACTCTTCTTACATACTGAAGTAATTTCCTCTACAACTGTATGAGTCGCTACAGCCGCTTGTTCAGTTTCTCCAGAAAGCTCCTCCTCAGCAGCAGCACGTTTTTCACCTCCTTTAGAAAATGTGGGCTTTACATCAGCAGGTCTCCCAGTGGTACAAACTGTCTCTGTAGCTTCAGGACACTCAGCAGAGCTCAACTTTCCTCCTGTTTGTATGAGCTCTGTTACATCCAAATCCACATCTGTTTGCTGTGTGGAAGTCAGAGATGTTTGCTGTTGGAGCAGCTGTTCAGCAGGACTTTCAGATGTAGAAGTGACCATCTCTTCAGCTACAGAGGACTCAACCGAGTTGAACTCCTCTTTAGTTTGAATGAATTCTGTTACATCAACATGTGTTTTCTGTGTGGAACCCAGAGATGTGATCTCCACATTCTCTTCATTTGTTGGAACCACTTTCTCAACAAGTTCCAAGGTGATCTTTGGACATTCTGACATTGAGACCTCGTTAGATTCAGTTAGATGTTGGACCACCTGTACTTTCAATGCTGGATCTCCACTTTCAGCTTCTGTTCCAGTTTCCACAGATTTCCTGCTGACTAGTGTTAGCTCTAGTATTTCAGAAACAATGAGTCTTGCTTGCTCTTCTAAATTCGTCAGTACAGATTCTTCTTTCTTCTCAGACAAAACCACAGTGTCTGCATCAGATGCCATTTGGACACCCTTTGACTCTCTGATGCTTGGTGACAGTTGTCCTTCTTCCACAACAGGACTATCAGTAGCTGCTGGGACCATCTCTGCAGCTGTTGAAGACTCAACATCGTTTGACTCTTCTCCAGTTACTGTGAGCTTTGTTGTGTCCAAATCAACAACATCTGTATCCACTGAGGGAGATGAGCTCTTCCTATCAAGTTCTTTATTTGATGGAAGCAAAATCTTTTTGTCTTGACTTTCTGTCATTTCTTTTGTAAATGAGAACTCCTTAGTTTCAGCTTTCAGGGACAACTTTAGACTTTCTGGTGTTTCTTTGGTTTTAGATGGTGGTTTTGAAACGGGTGGACTTTCTGAGTCGATTTTTTCAGTTTGAGAAGCTGATGGGTAAGTTTCCCCCTCAGAATTTTTAGGAGGTACACACATTTCACTCATCTCCAGAATGACTGTGGCCACTTTCTTTTCCTGTAGATCCTGATCCTCCCTAAGCGGAGTTTCAGACCGACCAGTTGAAGTAATGTCCTCTACGACTGTATGAGCCTCTATGAGCATCTTTCCAGTCCTTCCAGTATCCCCCTCATCTTTAGGGTACTGCTTTTCCACATCAGTGTGTTTTCCAGTGGCAGAAACCTTCTCTGTAGTTGCTTCAGTTTGAATGAGTTTTCTCACATCCAGATAATTCTCATCTGTTTGCTGTGTGGAAGTCAGAGGTGACCTCTCCTCATCATCTTTATTCTTGACTTCAGGTTCCAGGGAGAGCTTAGAACCTTCTGACATGTTATTTACTGGTGAAAACTCAATGAATTCAGCAACAGTTTCATGTTTTCCCTCAGTCTCATGTTGTTTTGAAGCCGTTTCTCCACTTTGAGTTTTCATTTCCTCAGATTCCCTGCTGACTGGTGTTGGTCCAACTATTTCAGGAGCTTGAACTCTTAGTTGCTCTCCTGAATTCTTTGATTCAGATTCGTCCTTGTTCTGAGCTGATATCATGTTATCTGTATCTGTTAAAGGTTTCAAACCCTTTGACTGTAGTCTGCTTGGTGACAGATGTCCTCCTCCCACAACAGGAATTTCAGTGACCATCTCTGTAGCTGCAGGAGATGCTGCAGTGTTGAACTCTTCTCTAGTTACTATGAGCTTTGTTACTTCTAAATCAACACGTCTTTCCTCTGTGGGAGCCAGAGATGAGCTGTCTCTCTCATGTTCTTTATTCACTAGAATCATTTTCTCATCATGTTCCAAGGGAAGCTTTGGCCTTTCTGATGTTCCTTTGATAATGGAAAGCTCATTCGATTCAGCTACAAAAGTTTGGGTTTGTTGTTGAACTCCCTGCTCTTCAGTAGGAGTTTCTATTTTAAATCCTTCAGACTCCCTGCTGGCTGGAGGGAATTCACATTCCTCTGAAGCCACAACTCCTGGTTGCTCTCTTAAACTCTTTGATTCAGATTCCTTCTTGTTGTCAGACATTAGCATTGTTTCTGCATCTGTGAGGACTTTTGGACTTTTTTGCTTTCTTTTGGTTGGAGACAGTCCTTCTTCTACATCATGAACTTTAGTTGTTTCAGTAACTGTCTGCAGAGCTGCAGGAGGCTTCTGACTAACGCTGCCTGTCTTCTCCATGGCCTGTCCTTCCTCTTTGTAGGACTGTTCTAGGGATGTTAAAAGCCTCTCTGAAATCTCTGTGGTTGGCAGGAGTGTATTTTCTTCTTGAGCAGTACTTACAGTAACTGAACGTTCAGATGAAACTCTTTCACTTTTGACTTCTGTCTTTGTTTCTTTCGACTCCAGGTCAGATCCAGCTGTGGAAGCATCACAGCGTTTAGATTTCCTCTTAGTTGGAATGAGCTTAGCTTCTGTCAAAACATTGATTTCTGTTTCCTCCACAGATACACCAGGCTCTTTCACTTCATCAGCTTTGGCACCAGTGTCTGGTAAAGTTGTCATATTTTCTGACTTTCCTCCAGTTGGTGAAAGTTCACCTTTGTCCTTATCAGTACTTTGAGCAGATTTTGAGAACTTTTCAGAACTTACAGGCTTCTGATCAGTAAGTTCTGTCTTATTTTGTTCAAGTTTCTCCTCAGTAGAGGTAGCAGAGGATTTAAGAGCTTCAGATTCATCCTTCAAGTGAGGTGTCACTGCAGGACTGGGACAAACATCTGTATTCTTTGACTTTCTCTTAGGTGGAATAACTGTAATTTCCTTTGGTCCTGGAACAGTTCCTGGAGATGAGGATTCTTTTTCAGGTTCTTGTCCAGGCAATGCACTTATTGAAGACGTGGACTCTGGAGCTTTGGAAACCTGAAGACTCTTAGACTTCCTCCTGGTTGGTATGACCTCAACAGCTCTTTTTGTTTGTGGTTCAGAACTTTTCCCTGACACCTTCTCTGTAGTTTGTTCTGTGAGAACTTTTTGACCTTTTGATCTTCTTTTGGTTGGAGACGGTTTATTTCCTTTCTTGCTAGAAGTTTCAGTTGGTTCTGTTTCCATTTGCAGGGCTGAAGATGTCAAGCTATCAGAGATTTTATTCTCTCCAAGTTCATCTTTAGTAGTTGTGCTGCCAGAAGCAGCTTGTTGAATAGTCGTGGAGGCTTCATCAGTCTTGACTTTGAGTTTTGTCTCTTCTACACGAGGAGCGCCATCAGGCTGCTCAGTAAGACCTGACAGTATTGTTTTACTTTCAGGTTTTTGCTGCTGCTGTTTAGGAGAATGTTTGGGACTCTTTGACTTTCGTCTGGGAGGTGAAACCTTACTTTGTTCTAAAGCAGCAGTTTGAGTCTTGCCTGGACTTAACTCCGGTTCACTCATGATGCCTGTATTTGCTTCATCAGTAGAAACTAAAGACAAGAGATTCTGTGAGATTTGTTCAGATTCTTTGGTTACCTTGGAGGACACTGTTGGACTCTTTGTCTCATTACTAGGTTCAAACTTGGCTGAGGTCTTGTTTTGCTCAGGAACTGGAGCCTCGGGGACTGGAATGGTCTCCTGGTCTCTGTTGCTGACTTCTCTGCCCTGAGTAGTTTCCACCTCAGTCCTGCCAGGTTGCTTTTCAGTGGCTGAAGCCTCTGATCCTTCCCTGGATGGTAACGAGGACGTTTCGTCATAACTAACAGCAGCTACACGTTTAGTGACCTCCATGACTGCTTTCACTCTGGGCTTTTGGGTCTGAGCTTCCATCTGCATAGCCTCAACTGTAACTGATAATTCATCTTGAACAGATGTAGGTTCATCACTTAAAGACATGCTTTGCTGTAGATGATCTTGACTCTTCTCAAGTGAACGCTTGTTTTTACGTGGTGGTGCTACAACAGTGGTCTTTGTCTCCTCCAGACTCCCATCAAAGGGCTGAATGTCACCCAGAACTTTAGTCATTTCCTCAATTTCCTTCAATAAAATCAGAAAAAATATTTTATTACAAAATGGCACTAAATACTACCTGTTTATTTTAACAAAGAAAAGTAAAAACACATTGAAATTGATACAAATACCTTTAACTTCTGACTCAGAGAGGAGCGGAGTACAGCAGTTTGTCCGAGTGTCTCTGAACACTCTTTCTGCAGTTCTTCCAACACGTCTGATGCTAAACAGGCTGTTAGAAACTGCTGGTGGGAAAATGCTTCCTGCAGGCTGTGCTGCAACTTTTCAGCTTCCTCTAATGACACCTAAAACCAAGAGGAAACACATGTAAGTGCCTTCAGCAATTACACATCTGTCTGAATAAGAAGAAGGTTAACAGAGGGTTTAATTCTTGCAAATTCAGAAGTTGAGTACATCCTGTCTGGTTCATCCACTAAAAAGTCATAATATTAAAAAGTCAGATTAAAGGGGCATCATGTAAATCATTCTGAAGTGTGTGTCTGGATGTCATAGCCTTTAGTTTAGAGTTCACATCCTACAGGACTGATGAAGTAAGAACTACTTCAAACCAGCCAAGAGCAAAGTCTGTTACTGTTATCTGAAGATAGTTTCAATGTCCACATTTTCAAAATAGTTGATGCACCATTAATTTAAAACCTTTAACTCTGAGTCAGTTTTTCATTGAATGGTTAAGATGTGTTAAAATCACCTGCAGTAGCTAAATGTACCTTTTCTAGTGCACCTAGAGGTCAAGACCAGCAGGACTTTGAATTATATCTGATGAAACAACCATGCAATGTGAAAATGATGGGAGCCGTAAAGGTTTTAAAAAATATAATTTGCATGAGCTGCTGTGGAATTTTGAGAACTGGATATGAAGTTTGGATGTGGGTCCATACAGGCTGCATGGTGAAGGATGAGTTACTGTTGCTTCACTGCAAGAAGGTTGCAGGTTCAAAGCTTTTCTGCATAGAGTTAGCATGTTCTTCCTATGCATGTGTGGGTTTTCTCCAGGTACTCCAGTTTCCTCCCACAGAACAAAAACGTAGGTTAAGTTGTGCGGCGCAGTATAAAGCCCGCAGCACTGTGATCACCTGATGACAAGCTGCAAAGTGAGCTGAGCTCCTAAGTGCTCCTCACCTCCTGCTGCGCTGCAAGCAAAGGAGCTCTCATAAGGGCGCATGAGCAGATTGTGATTTGCCCCGCAGTCCAGCGTATAGTGCAAAGTCACCGGAGCAGATGGACTGTGCCCCCGGTTCATAGAGGTATTGCTTGGTCTGCAATCGGTTCGTGGCAACAAAAAAGTTGGGGATCAATGTTCTAGAACAGTCCTATGGATCTATGTGCTGAACTTGGCCTGCGGTGTTAGATCAACCAAACCAGCAAAACCATGCAATCCCGGTGTCATCAGACCTCCTGCAGCTTCTGACCTCCCTCAGGTTCCTTGTAATCTGCACATTTCACAGGAGTTAGCAGACTGGTTGGTTGATATTTGTTCAATAGGATAAACAACATGACATTTCCCGCCTGATGCCTCTATTAAATGAAATGTTTTCATTAAATGTTCCTTTTAGATCTGGACTATCCCAGTCATCACTGAGCTCCATCTCTGTCACACTGACAGTGTTTACCTGCAGTGACTCTCTGACACTCGGAGCATTTCTGTGTATTTGTGAAGCGCCAACATGTGATCGCCTAATAAAACACTTCTCTGTTCTTCCAACTCGCTCACAAGAACCTTAATTTCAGTCTCGGTGAAACTGCTTTTTCTAGACGTCTTCATTGTCATGATTAGGGATTATAGTCAACGGAAGGGGTGGGAGTTCTGGAACCGTGCTTGTGTAAGATAGCTAGCTATACCTAGCTTGTTTGCAGATTAACGAGCAGCTTTCAGTGGGCTTTTAGTTGCCTTGTCAAAACATAGCTTGTTAGGAGAAACGTATAAAACTGAGATAGAAGAACCTGCACAGAAGAGTCTGATGGTCGGCTGTGGTTCCATTGTTGCAGTGCATGAAGGCAGTCCTTCAGGTAACTCGCTGCGTTTGTAGAGCAGGTTTCCTGATGTTCATTTAGTCTGGACTTTAGACTGTGAGCAAAGAGGAAAAAGTGCTAACATTAATTTGCATTGAATCAACATAAAACATTTTTCCACAATGCAATCTCTCAAAATGAACCCTACAATAAAAATGATTACCTTATTAACATTTAACAACATGCCTGGTAGGTGTATAGTGGGTTAGTATGGATAAAAGCATCAGCTAAACGATTAAACATCAACATTAAACTTCTTAGAGAAATGTGTATGAATGCAGATCTCTTAACAAACAAACCTGAAAGATGACTGATCTTTGATATAACTGGCGTAAATCAGTGTGACTACATGTTGCTGGTTTGTAATAATTGAAAATAAGCTGAAATACCAGCTGAGAATTCATTACAAAGCATGAACTCTAAAAGGTTTAGAAACACAAATAATAACATCAAAAGTTAAACTTATAGAACAGAATGTTTGAGTCTGGTAGGATGTGTTTGAACAAATGTAAATTCTGTTTTCTACCTTAACTGAAACAAAACATATTCAAACAAAACGGGTCATACAAGATACTGGTTTGACTGAGGTCCAGATGTGTTTGATTCAACCCTTAAATATATTGAAGTCCTTTGTACAGAAGCATACCTGGCATGTTGCTGGCACAAAGATTCAACCATACTGAGAGTTTCTGCTGGAAGCTCATTGGTGGAGGATGTTACTTCCTGGTGCAAATTTAAAATTTTCACACCCAAAGCCTCAAGCGACTTGTCACAGTTCTGACAGAAAAAAAACCATCGCATGAGTAATATTTTCACACACGTAAGTATTTAGAAAATAAACAAAGATGCCGTTTTAGAGAATGGAGGTGATCATTGTACCTGAAGGCTGTGCCAGTGCTGTTGAAGCTGAGTGATGTTGTTCTGTGGTTCACTGTAGCTGAGTGCTTGGTCCAGAGAGCGGAGCTCCCACTGCAGAGCTGCTGATTTCTCCTTCAGTTCCTGAGCAGCCTTGGCCAAATGCTGCTCCATCTCCTCTAACTGCAACTCATAGGACATCAGCCGCTCCTTCACTTCCTGCCCAGAGTTGGCACAGAGGTCATGGAGGTGGCTGACCTCCAGGGTCAAAGCATCCTGACCTCCAGGGGTACAGAGGCTCATTAAACTGTCTTTGGCAGAATTCAGTTCCTTCATCTCTCTCTGCTCTCTGTCAACTGTCTGCAGCAAAGCCTGGACTCAGAACAAGCAGGAGGAAGACGGCACCCAGATGTTAGGATAAAGTGTCAGAATAAACACTGATCTATTATATTAGTTAAATCAATTTATTTATAATATTTATAGATTTTATTTGTTGGTTTGTACGGCAGTGATTTAAAACAGACACTAGGGGGTGCTAAAACCAAGCCAAACTGCCTAGTGTGCCTTTAAATCTCTGTTATGAAAGGCAGCAGGAGTTATGGGTGTGTTAGGCCTTGAACTTCATTGTGATGTTTCAGATTGTCAGAACAACATAACAGGATAGCTCACTGCATTATTTGACATTTTTGCATAGTAAAATGGTTTATTTGCAAAGTCACAATATTACATTTAGCAACTTGTCAAAGACCAATTTGTTGTTTCTTTCATAATCTACGTAGTATATCTTAACTGTGTTTTACCTTCAGGGTGTTGGCAGCATTGTGGAGACCATGTCTGTCTGTTGGAGGAGGTCCCAGTCCTTTAACCTGCTCCCTCAACCAGTCCTGAGCTGCTTCATGCTGCTCGATCAGCAGAGTGCACTGCCGCTCTGTCACAACGCCTTCCTCCAGCTTCGCCACCACGTCCTGACAACGTAAACAGATGCATTACCTAATGAAAGATGCTTCATTTATCCCAGAAGGGAAACTCAAAGTGAGTGTGGACAATGGAATCTTCACCTTCATCAGAATTTAAACTTTAAATCTGGTCAGACGATTTAATTTATAGGGTTATAGCTGCTAGAAGAGCCTGTAAAAGTCCACACCTGATTCACGTTTATATTTGATAAGTAAATTTAAATATATCTACATATGTTTCGAGTAGTTTGTGCTAGCGCTGTGCTAAACTCACAGTTAGCTCCGTCAACAAAGCAGGGATGACCTCCTCCTTGGCTGCCCAGGAAGAGTCCGTCCATCTCCGGTCCTGCGTGATTTCAAACAGCTCTCCTGCCTTGAGATAATAAACAGCCCACATGCTTCCAGTCAGACATTAATGTTGGCAGCTCAGTGTTTACCTATACATATAAAATACACTGACCATCAGTTCAATTCGATTTATTTATAAAGCACATTTAAAAACTGACAAGGTCAAACCAAAGAGCTGTATGATAGTAAAAGACACAAAACAAGACATAGACAACAATAAAACCAGATAGGACAGCAGCTCAGAGGTAAAGACGATAAAACAAATACAAATAATTCAAATAAAAAAGAAATGAACACAGTAAAATGAAAAATATTAAAACCAACTTCACTCTGTGTAAAAGGCCATTGGAAATAGGTGTGTAATCCAAAAAAAGGTTTTAAATAAAGGCAACTGGACTTATTTGGTTCTTTGAAGACGTTCTCAAAGAACCAAATAAGTCCAGTTGCCTTTATTTAAAAACTTTTTTGGATTATCATGACCTGGATGACTCAGAACCTTCACCAGCAAATAGGTGTGTAGTTAAATGAGATTTAAAAAATAAGAAGTGAGGATTTCTGATATTTGAGGATAACTGGCTCATTACCTCTGTTCGCAAATCTGACAGAACAGGAGCCAAAGCTGTAGTCTGGTCCAGGAAGGTCTGGGCCTGTTCCACAGCCTGCCTCCGCTCTCCCAGGCCGGGCCAGGGGAAGACACGAGGAAGGCTGGAAGTCTGTTTCTGGAGCTCGGTCAGACGGGCCTCGGCCTGCTGTTGTTTATATTCACAGGAGACCAGGCGCTCCAGAACAACCTCTAATTGTCTGATGGGTGAGAAGAGAAAAAACAGAAATGATGAACAATAAGAATCAAGCAGGAACTGAAACTAAAACAACTTAGTGTAACGCTGAACAGACCCCCTTTACTCTTCGCTTCCATTAAAGTCACTAAGGTTTTTGCCCATAAATACAATCATGAAAGAGTAAAGTTCTCCTATGTATCAACTGTTTTTTAAGTAATAATCGGTTGTGTGTTTACTTAAACCAGAACCTGATTAAGACTGAATCATTTGTATTGTCCTGATGTCCATTTGATTGACAGTGGGCGGTCTTTATTTTTCCAGACTTATTGACCTGGCCTGCATCCTCCTGAATGATATGATGCACAAGTAGCATGCAGCTCCCTGCTCCCAGGCCACAGTCTGTGTCAAATCAAGAGTGGGGTCTAAAATCACCAACCCACTGAGAGTCTTTTGCAAGAGCAATTTAGAGATTAGCATCTCCACTGGTACAGTCTGCCCACATCTAAACATGGTGTTCTGTTGTATTTAGAGGACAACCTGCCATGTTTATGTTATTTCCTGCTGTGGTAAAATGTGTTGATTTCCAAAGAGCTGCACTAAGAATGAACAGAATTCTTCCTGAGAAGAAGGAGGAGGAGTGATGAAGACACTGCCAGTGTGGGAACGTTAGTCCTTCTTTGCACATCAAAGCTGGAAACTGAT
This sequence comes from Callopanchax toddi, assembly GCA_006937965.1. Taxonomy (NCBI): domain Eukaryota; kingdom Metazoa; phylum Chordata; class Actinopteri; order Cyprinodontiformes; family Nothobranchiidae; genus Callopanchax; species Callopanchax toddi. The sequence continues at coordinate 1,666,764 of SSNR01000077.1, forward strand.
CAACAACAGCTTCAGTCAATTATTTATTTTGAAATTGACTTTGTTTTTCATCCATTAGGACCTGCAGCTCCTTCTGAGAACACGTTTATTTTTCTCTCTGTCACATTCTGTTCCGTTTCTGCTGCATGATCAGACCCTGAGTGCTAACTGTTCCACCCCGCCGCATCAGCATCTAAATAGTGATGTTTGCTTTGTGAATCTGATGCTGAGAAAAAGCAGATAATAGGAGGAAACAGGAGCAACGTGCACTGGAGCTGCACAATGTAGGTGAATTCACTTGTGGGTCTTTTCTATTAGAGCTCCTAATTAGGCCTGGTATTTTTTCAAACATTTATTGATCAGCTGAGCATCTACCTGCTGCTGGCCTATTTCCTTTCAGGTGAAGCAATTTATAATAATGTTAAGGTCTAATAACTCACTGTTAGTACATTTAAAGAATTAGACTAACCGTATGTATTACTGTAGGCAGAGTTTTAGTGTGTACAGATTTGAACAAAGAAAACAACGTTGGTGTTTTTCTTTACCTCTGCGTCTCCTCTGCAGCCTGCACCACTGTCCTCCACCTCATTTCTGTGTCTCTGACTGTCTGCTGAATGTTCGTCTTCTTGTCCTTTTGCAAATCTGTGTTGTCACAGAGACGGTCCGCTCGGCTCTTCAGATCCATCACTTCAGTGTCACCGTTTGACTTAGAGCTTAAGATGGCCTAAACACAAAGTACATACTTTTAGTTATATACTGTATATAGTTACAGTTACATGTCATAGAATAGTAAATGATTTGTTTTCAGTTGCTTTGATACAAATGAGTAAAATATTATCCTTATTGAAATGTATTTAACCAGTCTTCTTGTACTACAGATGACTTGTATGAAAAACTGCTGATGAATCCTACTTCAGGTTATTTTTACATTCATAGTACATTAACTTGTACTGTACTTTATGCTTTACCTGTGCAGCGTGCAGTCTCTCCTCCAGCTGAGCCTTGCTGCTGTGAGTGCTGACCCCCATGGATTCGGCCTGTTCCTGAACCTTTTCCAGCCAGGTTTTAGTTCTCGCTGCATGGATACGGAACGCCTCCAGCTCCCTGGAGAGTGTGTACTGGACCTCAGCTTGTTTCAAAGTGTTTTCAGCAGTCTGCAGGACCGTCCTCCACAGCTCCTCTGGCTCTTGTTCTTTTTGTCGGGCCTCTAGCCGCACATGTTCCTCCAAGTCTTCCAGTTCAGATAACCTTTGGCTTTGTCTTCTCAGTTCTGCCAGTCTGGAGTCTCCTTCAGGCCTGCAGCTCAGGATGTCCTGATGATCAAATACATGTCCTAGTTATTTTAACAGGCAAACACATTGTACAGAACATACACAAAAATATGAAAAATCAAGGTGACAGAGTGCAAAATAACATTTCCAACAAGCAAAAACGTTTCTAGTAACATGTTTTTGATGTAGAATTTAACAGGAACCAAGTTGTTATAACTAAAACAAAAACATAATAATTAACAGACTACTGTATGAAAAAATGCAGGCAAGTTATGAGATGTAGGTCTGAAAAATCAAAGCCGAATGTTGACATTCAAATCAAAGACTGAGAAGTATTCCTCTGAGCTTCACTGGCCTCCTGACATGGACCCGTAAATCAGAGCACAACCATCTGATGGCAGAGAGCAGCTTTAGGGACAGGTTCATTTATGTCAGAGAACTGGAGGAATCCATGGATTATTACTGGATTAGTCAAATATTCAACATTCACTTTAGAATGTTTGAACTTGTTTTATTTTTTATTTGTCTCTCTACATTTGATTTGACTGTATTTTACTTGTATATTGATAGATTTTTTTATTTACTTGTTAAACTTTCTGGAGACCCTGTTGATTTTTTATGTGTTATAGAAACACATTTGACCTTTAGAAGGAAGACCGACCTGTGCAGTTTTTATCGTCTGCTCTGGATCTGGCTGGATCTGCAGAGAAACGAGGGTCTGATGCTTCTCCTCCAACCAGCTGCTGAAGGTTCCTCTCAAGACTTCAAACTCTCTCAGCTGAGCACCAAGGACACATCGTCTCTCAGCCTCAGTCACAGCTTGCTTAGCATTTTGCACGACTTCTGTCCATTTCTCCTCAGAGTCTCGTACTTTTTGTTGGATCTCTTGCTTTTTGGGTTCTGGGAGATCCTGAGCACACAGGTTCTGACTTTGTCTCTTAAGCCTTTGGACCTTCAAGTCTCCTTCAGCCTTTAAACTCATAACAGCCTGAAAGTGAAAGGAGAGAAAAAACAATCCCATTTTATTTAGATCTAAAGTTTAATTATGGAAATGATTCCAAACATCAATCTAAGGCCCAGCCCATATTTACTTTGCACTTTGATTCATCTGTTTTAGCCATTTAATGACAGAAAAAACCCACAAAGATAATATCAGTCATGACTGTTCACGTCACCTGTGCTGCTTGAAGTCTGTCTTCAGCTTCGGTCTGGCTGCCTAAAGAGATCAGCTGCTGATGGAGACCTTCCAGCCAGTGGTCAGTGTCTTGTTGGTGGGTATTAAACTCTCTCAACTAAAGAAGGTAAATAAAAACCAGATCACACAATTTGGTTGAAACAAAAGCAGTTGGGGGTGTAGTTCTGCTTGTTTTTATTGGAAGGACAAGCACATCCCAGCAATTTGAGACAGTTTTGAGACAAAACCTTAAATCAACCAGATCGGGGTGGTAAAATGTGCCAGAAACCAGTTAATGACCATATTACACATTTGTAAATCAAAGTTTGTTTCCCAGCATGTCCAGTGTGTCAGCTGTTGAGTTATGATATCAGCAATTCATCAGTCTAATGTCTAGAAATTTGAATTTTATAAGAAAAACGAGAACAAAAAGATCTTTAAAGGTCTGATAGAAGAGTCCAGTCCTGGTCCTGGAGGGCCTCTATCCTGCATGCTTTGGTTGTTTCCCTTTTACCAAAACACTTGATGCACTGGTTGAACTTCCTCTATGGCAGATCCTCTAGTTCTACAGAAGACTGGTTATCAGTCATACAGTCAGATCAGGTGCAAAAAACATCAAAAACATGCAGGATAGCAGACCTCGAGTTCCAGCACTGGACATCACATCTACAGAGGAGCTCAAAGAACTTCCTTCAATCTTCAAATTAAAAGTCTCAAACCTCTTCCTTCTTGTAGGAACTAAAGCACTCCTTTACCATTTCCTTGCACGGTGAATATCATTCGGAGTACATCCTGTGTTTTCTCACCTCTAACGTTCTCCTCTCTGTCTCCTGGGTGATCTCGGCTGCTGCAGCAGCTTCGATTTGTTTAGCGGTTTGCAGGACTGTCCTCCACTGCTCCTCTGTGTCTTTGATTGTCTGCTGCACCTGGACTTTCCTGCCCTCATCAGCGTCCTGATGGTCACACAGAGTCTGCCCTCGCCTCCTCAGGTTGTTCACTTTAACGTCACCCTCAGGTCTGGTGCTGAGGATGGTCTGAAAAAATAAACACATTTCCTTTTTAATGCAACCTTTTAGTAGAATCATTGATGTTTTACATATAATTTTAATGAATTTTGTGTGTTTTTGTACAGTATATAAATATACATGTACTGTACACAAAATCACAGACTGCAGAGTGTGAGCTAATTTACTCTTTGGCTAACAAACCTGACAGAAAAGCTCTTCGACTTCTACCATAAAAAATGTGATTTCACTTACAGTTACCGTTTTAGGACAGCGGGGTCCAGTCTTGGTCCTTGGGGTCACTATCCTGCATGTTTTAGAAGTTTTCCTTCTCCAACACGTCTGTTTCAGTAGTCACCTGTTCAGCAGGCCCTAAAGTCCTGCAGCTCATTGATTTAGGTCAGGTGGATCAGAATAGAGAAAAGTCTAAAACATGCAGGATAACAGGCCTCAAGACCTGGACTGGACTGCCTGAATCCTGTATCTCATGGGCTATGATTTACTGAGAACAATGAATATGCAGCAGTAATTAGACTGAATGGTTCTTAGGAATCTTTTGTGCATGTGAAAATAGTAAATAACAGGTCTGCTCTTTAAATATTTCCTGTCTCGGCGTGCGCTCGAACTCCCCCAAAACCCGATGCGCGTCTCATCCTGGTCCCCGCCAATGTCAAGAGCGAATTTACGCCATTGTATCAATTTTTTGTTACTTTGCCATATTCCTTTGATACTTAACTGGAATGTATGGTAGCTCACCTGTTCAAAATAATACATTTATGATTTTATGTGATTTTGTTGTACACAACAATTTATTTATATTCTTTTTTTCAGTCTTGTCCCTGATATGTAAGTCATATTACAAAAGACTAAAACTAATACTGAAACTAATAAAAACTAAACTGAAACTAAGCATTTTCAAAAATAAAAACTAACTAAAACTAGCAAACAAGCAGTAAAAACGAACTAGAATTAAACATCTGAAACAAAAACTAAACTAAAAACTAATGAAAAATGCAAAACTATTAAAACCAGCGCTTCAATTTTAGGGAAAACTACCAGAGTCCCCAAAAGAAAAACACATTTTCAGCAGGAAACAAAAAACGTTTGGACGTAGAAAGAGGAAAAACTCTGCAGTCCTGTGGCAGCCTGTGGCCCAATTTTATTGCACAATTTAAACACTTCCACCACAGACATTCTTACATTATGCATCTAGGGTCTTTTGGAGAAATTACACCCAGTAATACCCGGGGGGAGGGAGGTCTAGCCGGCTAACCTCTCCTCCGGTGTCATTACCCATCTCAACGCATTTAGACACTTAGGATCCAGGGCGGGGGATGGCGGGCCGCCCCCCACTCTTTTTAAAAGCATCTTACTACAACACGCATCAACACCACATTGGAGCAGGTGGGGGGAGACTTGGGGTCTTCACACACCCCTGTTCTCTGCTTGCTGCCTGGGGCCTGGAGTGGAGCGGGCCGTCTGGTCGGGGTCTGCGGTGGGGGGCTGCTCGGCTGCGGCGGGGTGCGCGGTGGTCTGCTTATCCCCACTTCAGTAAGGGAGGGACCATCTTCTGGATTTCAGGGCCGGCTTCACCCTTAGGGCGCTGGTCCCTGGTCCTGAACATAGAGTGTGCATGGGGAGCGAGAGTGGGTGTACAGCGTCTATTGTGTGTCTTGGTATGTTTGCAGGAATGTGTGTGTGCACGCATGAGGGAGGGAGAGTGATTGTGTCTGTGTGTGACTGTTTTTCTGTCAGGTTTGTCCCCCCCCCCCCCTCTCTGTGACATGCTAGGCCCTCCTCGGCAGAGACTATCCTTCCTGGCTGCGCCTCGGCATTGGTGGTGCCTTTCTCCAGTGGCGTGCTGGGGTGTCTCGGGGTCTGGGGCTGGGTGCTGGGGGCGTCTGCCTGCTCTTCTTCCTGTGGCTGCCTGGTGGGATCTGGGCCCCCGGGGGTGGTCGGGCCTCTGCTGGGGCTGGTTCGCTCCTGGGTCTCGGGTCTCTGGTTCCGGCTAGATCTACCCTGGATGGCCGGCTGCAGGCGGTGCCTGTGAGCTCCTAGCCGCGACCCCCCAGGGGCTCTAGCGCAGCGACTGCCGGGGGGCCCACGTGGGGTGAGCCTCTGCGCCCTCTGGGGGAGAGTTTAGCGACTGCCCTGACGGCGATCTCCCTGGGGTGTCCGTGCCCTGGGTGGCCTCCGGACGTCTGGGGCCTGGACCTCCTCCGCGTCCTCCGTGGGCCTTGGGGGCGGGTCTGTGGCTCCTCGAACTTATTATTGAATGTTTCAATAGAGAAACCTTACATAAACAAGCGCGCATGTATACACACAGGTGATCACAAGGTGCTCACATAAAGACGGACTCAGGTGTTTTCAGACACATTGACTGGGGCTGTGGTTGACACTGAACTCTCTTGAACTGGTGTATACGTATACATTTGAAGAATATCACAACTGTTGTGTATTCATATGCTGTTTGTTGCTGTTGTATCTTTTCTCCCTGTTTTGTTTGCTTGTTTGCTTTATTTACAGGTCTAGAAGTGGACTCTTCACGTCTCTTGTTCTCTTCTTTTTCTGTTTACTTTCTCCCCCATCCCTCTTTCTGTACCCTTCCCTTCACTTTCAGGCTCCGTGTCCAATCAACCATAACAATATTCTAATAAAGATTTTGGGGGTTATATTTAAACAAAAATCAGGAGGAGTTTTATAGCAGTGGCTGTAACCTCTCACCTGAAACAGCAACACTGTTGGGCTTGTTTTTGGCACTCAGACATTATTCTGTTTGCTCCACAGCCGGACAGGACACGGGGTAAAAAAAAAAAAAAAAAGAAAGAGGAAAAACCTGGGGGAACGTTTCAGCGGCTTGTGTTTGGCTCTCTCTGCGCGGTCCCATGTGTGAGGGGGGCACAGCATCAGGATTATACCCGATGGGAGGGGTGAGAGCTCTGAGACGTGTTTGTGTAAAATAGCTCGCTAAACCTAGCTTGTTTGAAAATTACACAGTGCACTTTCAACAGGTATGTTGTGGCCTGTGGGAGGAAACCCATGCATAGGGAAAACAAACTCCACACAGAAAAATCACAGCTGAGAATCGAACCTGTGAGGCAGCAGTGCACTTAGCCTTCAGCAGCCACTATAACTATGGTTATTTAGAAAAATACAAAATGTGTGTATACACGAGACACAAGAACAAGGTCCTGTGAAAATCTTCCAGGATTTGTCACCAGCACAGTGAGATGCAGCTCGTACACACAAGTATCTTAATAGGATTTATGATCAGTTAGACTAATGCAGTCTGTCATCCACATGCAAACATTTGTCCTTTAACTAAAACATTTTTGAAAACTTGTGAAAATGAACCTGTTATTTTTTAAACACTCATTGCCAACATTGCATTTGACATCAGTTCAGTCACAGCTACACTGACTTTGATTAGGTTTGGTGGTTTGTAGTTGTAAGATCCTCTGACATATGAATGCTTGAGTCTGGACCTAAAAGCAAAATGCTCCTAAAGTTTTAAAGTTCTTGTGTTTATTGAACAGACCTGGGATGTGTGGCATCTCTCTTCTGGAGGAGTCTGACTTCCCAAACACTGCAGCTGCTGTCGTTTGTCTCTGATCCAGGATTCTGTGTTTTTACTCTGAGCATCAAAATCATCTGACAGACTGTAGAGCTCTGCTTGTCTGGCCGCCTGCAGAACGACTGTCCACAGCTGCTCTGTGCACGTTACCAGCAGCTCCACCTCTGGTTTCCTGCGCTCCTTCAGGCGCTCACACAGACTCTCAGCCTGCAGCTTCAGATCAAGCAGCTTCGACTCTCCTTCAGGTTTAGAAGTCACAACAGCCTGAAGATGAGTTCAGAGGAAAAGTGAGTAGGAAACTCAAATCTTCTTCTAGGAATTACTCCAATTACTAACTTGTTAGGGAATAAAACAACAAAAATAACTGTATAAAAACATGTCTGCACAAACTCTTTAAATTCACATCATTCCTCCCCGACTCACCTGTGCGATGTGAAACCTGGCCTCAAACGGCATGTGACTACCAAAACCTGACACTTTCTGCTTCTGCTCTTTGATCCAGTTCTGGAAGATTTCAACACGGTTTTTAAAAGCATCAAAGTCCCTCTCAGAGTCAGCAGCCCTCTTCGCCTGGATCAGAACCTCCTCAGCAGCCTGGACGACAGTCCTCCACTGCTCCTCTGTGTGTTTCACAGCATCAACAACCTTCTGCCTCCTGCTGTCATCCAGGCCCTGGTTTTCACTCAGATTCTCACCTTGTTGCTTCAGATCCTGAAGCCTCGACTCATTGTGAGGCTTAGAGCTCAGGAAAGCCTAGAAAGATGAAAGGAAAGCATTTCAGTCTCGAAGGACATCTTTAAAATATATTTCTACAAATCAAGTTTCACCATTGACTCACAAACACGTCTTAACTCACCTCTGCAATCTGCAGCTTTTCTTCTACTTGCATGTGACCACCAAGAGACTCCAGGAGGCCAGTCTGGTCTTTGATCCAGAACTCAAAGCTGTCATTCTGCATGTGGAAGGCATCGTATTGTTTGTTGAGCCGTTCTTGTGTCTCTGCCTTTTTGAGAACGTTGTCAGCAGCCTGCAGGGCGGCGCTCCACTCGTTCTCCGTCTCCCTGAATAACAGCTGAGCCTCTTGTTTCCTGCTGTCATCCAGGTCCTCCTGCTGCTGAAGCCGTTCCATTTGTTTTCTGAGGTTCTTTAATTTAGACTGTCCTTCAGGTTTGGAGTTTAGAAAGGCCTGATGAAAACAGTAGGTCATATCTGGGTATGAGTCTGGTGTGGGACTGTTTTCTTTATATTTCTGATGGTTTTCTAAACTTTACATTGGAATATTTACACAATAGATGTATGTTCATATTCACGTACCCTGGATTAGTCTCTAATGTGCTCAAGAAAGAAAATACTAAAACTAAAGAATTGTAACCATGAAACAAACCACAGCCCGTCATCCTCAGATTACTTCAGACACTTTTCCATGTTTGCTCTGAGTTTGTGGAACTGTACAGAAAAGGATGTGAAAAGCTGGACAAATGTTGGAACAGAAGGTCATGGGTTCAAATCCCTGTTCAAACTCACCCAGCTAAACTCAAGCAACCTCTGTAGGATACGAGTGAGAGACATAATAATGAAGCCAGCCTCCCAGATGAATAATAATAATAATAATAATGCATCAGTTTTATATAGCGCTTTTCAGGTCACTCAAAGACGCTTTACAGAGTTGCATTATTCATTCACACAGTCATTCTCACCGGTGGTGGTAAACTACGACTAACGTCTGTAGCCACAGCTGCCCTGGGGCAGACTGACAGAAGCGAGGCTGCCATTCTGCGCCATCGGCCCTTCTGACCACCACCAACATTCACACACAGTCACACTCACATTCACACAGGCAAGTTGGGTGAAGTATCTTGCCCAAGGACACAACGACAATCTAACCCAGCCAGAGCTGGGGATCGAACCGGTGACCCTCCGGTTACCAGACTGGCCACTCTCCCAACTGAGCTAGTGAATGAAAGAGGCGGAACTGATCTAGAATCACAGAAACAACTGAGCTGGTTTCCACCACAGCAGCCAAGCTCTGGGAGAGAAAGTGTGTTTTTTTTCCTGCTATGATGTGAACATGGTCCAGTTAGAAGTTAGTGTTTAGTCTTGTTTTATGAGTTTATTGTCTAAAAATGTCTGCTACATTTTCTGTGAGTTTGTGAAGTTTGTGTTTCCTCAGTAAAACCCACGTTAGATTATTTTCTCATCAGCCTATTAAATAAAAAGACAAAGGGTTGCTACATTTAAAAGGTGTCTTGCGACCAAAGGTTGTGCAGTGAAGAAAAAAAAAAGTTAGGAAAAGCAGCAAACTTTGTCCCATGATGTAGGTTGAGTCACTAACCAGTGCTTTAGGCTTCATCTCCTCCATCTCAGCGTCAGAGCCAGGAGAGGTGAGTGACGGTAGGAAGTCCCTCATCCAGGTCCTGGTGCTCTCTGCCTGGACTGTAAACCTGATCAATTCCTCCTCCATCGCTTCCTGTGTCTCAGCCTGTTTGCTGAGCCGGGTCTCCAGGTTTCGATAGCGCTGTAACAGATTGTCACCGTCCTTCAGGATGTTTTCAGCTCTCACACCTTGTTTACGGATAGAAGCCAGGAGCTCCCTGAGGGCCTCAGCTCTGCCACTGATACAAGGAAGAAAGATAGGTTCACTCAGGATGAGTGGAGAGGACAAGATATCATTTTTAACTTAAAAAATCTTTGTGTCTCTCCTGTTTATGTATCGTTCAATATAATGATCCTATTTATGTTTTTTTATCTTGTTACCTGACAGTATTTACATTGAATTGTAAAATAAATAAAACAGAAATATAAGGAATAAGGTTAAAGAACCATCTATACATGTGATTCAGATACATGTTTTTATTTTTGCTTCCTAATTAATGACATTTAAAAACAAATAAAAAAAAACCTGTCCAGGTGTTTTAACCATTTCCACTGGTCAGCAGATGCTAAGATACATTTTAAGAATAACATCAAAAAGTGATACAACTAGAATAAAAGAGAGAACATAAATAATGACTACATAAATAAAGTGAATAATAATAATAATAATAATAATAATAATAATAATAATAATAATAATAATAATAATACATTGATGACTTTGGTGATTACCATAACTAATTATTACTTTAAGATTAGTAATCTTTTAAATATTTAGTACATAATTCCAGTGTGTCCTGGTAATATCCTAGTGAATGATGAGTAGACATCATATTTCCTGTTCTGTTTGCTGAAATCACCTCTCAACCTGAAGTTCCTTTAGAAGAAGTTTGATGTTCTCTGAGTCCACAGACTGTTTTTCTTTGTTCTGCAGCCACTCAGAAAGACTCTCATGTTGTTCCTGCAGACTGGACACAGTAAAGAAAATGTTTTGGTTGAATTCACACCACTTATTTCTCTGAGTTAGTGACACCGTTTGTCCAAACAGCCTGTTTTACACTTGATGTTGTTAATAAACAAGGTTTTATTATCATTATTCTTGATCGTGGTGCAGAACTGACCTGTTCAGGTCAGCGAGGAGTGACTCCATTTGCTTCTGCCTGTTGTAGCAGTGGGTTCTAAACGTTCTTACTTCCTCCTGCTGCTCCTTCAGCCAGCTGGTGAGTTCAGAGAGCTGCTCAGGAGGAACCTGCTGCTGGGCTCTCTCCAGCTGATCTTGCAGCTGGCCCAGACGTCTCTCTGTGTCCTCAGATTTGAGGAAACCCTGATAGATAAGAAAGATAACATGAAAGGCGTTGGAACCTTTTACAGCGCATGTATCCACCAGATAATCTGTCATCTTACAATCAGTCTTTGCACAGAGGTTTCCACATCTGTTTTGCTCTCGGGGTTTTCAAAACACTCATTGACTGACAGCTGTATGTTCTGGAACCATTCCTCAAACAATTCTCTTCCTTCTGCAAAACAATGAAAATGATCCATTAATGAAGAATATATAATAATTGACAGTAGCAGTCTAAGCTAATAACATAACCTTAACATCACAATGCTAATCTGTCCATGTCCTACAGGAAGTGGAAGCATTATGGCAGGCTGCCTTAAACTCAAGAAAAACAACATCAGGGCAGCACAAAATATTGAGATATGGGTGTTGAAAGGAAATGAAAAGAAGAAACACAACAGTGTGTGGAAAGCTGCTGCTGTGTCCTGGTTCTTCATGCAGCAGAAGCTGAAGACGAGCTGTATGTCGTCTCTGTGAGTCCATGTTGTCTGAAACCTGAGTATCAAGGGGTTGGATGAAGGTCTTCACATACTGCATTCCCAAAATTCCTCTTCCTCAATTCTGATTTGATTTTATTCACTCCATTATGTCTTTGTTGACTGCGATGGACTGGCGACCTGTCCAGGGTGTCCCCCGCCTCTCGCCCCTTGACCTCTGGAGATAGGCACCAGCTGCCCCGCGACCCTCTGTGGAGGAATAAGCGGCTACAGAAAATGGATGGATGGATGGATGTCTTTGTTGAAACAGTAGGTCAGTAGGTAGAGTGGATGTCTGGCAACTGGAAGGTTGCTGGTTCGATCCCAGCTTATATTGTTGTTGTGTCCTTGGGGAAGACACTTCAGGTGGTTGGTGGCTCCAGACTCTGCCAGTCTGCCCCCACGTAGCTGTGGCTACAATGTAGCTCACTGCCATCAGTGTGTGAATGTGTGTGTGACTAATGTTCTCCAAGAAAACTGTTTTTCCCCACAACATACTATCTACGTTAGCACTAACCGTTAATAACACTGAGGAGGCCTTTGTTGTGCTCCTCCCTCTTCAGATGGATCATGTCCTTGGTGCATGTGATGGCCCCTTTAAGCTTGCTGCAGTCAGCAGACAGATCCTCCAGGATCGGGGCCACGAAGGCAATGGAACGCACCTCGTTTAACATGTCTTCAGCCTGCTCTTCCTGAGACTTCAGATCCTCACACAGATCCTGGTGTGACACATTAACAGCAAAGTTAGAGAACTCATTAACCTGTGAGCTCCACATTCTGCTTCACCCACCTGAATCTGAGCTTCTGCCTTTGGTTCTGAAGAATCAATCTTACTGAGACAACACTGGATGTTTTCTACAGCTGTCTGACACTTCTCTATCGTCTCAGTGATATGGCTTTTCACAGCTGTCAGTTCTTCATAAACATCTTTGCAGCCGATAAACAGCTCGTTCACCTCCTCCATTCTCTTCCTCAGCTGGGTCTCCATCACCTAGAAGATGTAGAGGAGGATGAATGAGAGCAAATGAGTGAGGAAGAGGAGCAATTTTTAGACACAAAAAACAAATCTATGGCTGTCGTTGAAAAAACACATCCAGGTTCATTCAGTTATTTTGAATGGTTCATGACATTTTTTGCCAATAGATCATGTTGATTCCAACAGGTAAACAAAGATCTTGCAGCGTGCCATTCTCAGAGTGCTGGGGGTGAATCTTCATACCTACAATATAAGTTTACCAAAGTTTAGTTCAAAATGTGTAGAATGGAAAAATATGTCATTATTTTTGTGTTTCCTTAGGTTGGTTGCCAATGGCAATTTTCACTCAGCTACCACTGCACCAATATATCAATATATGCAACACTTGCTGAGTTATAGCTATTGTTTGAGTTTGCAAAGGATAAGTTGTGGTGGCCATGTTGAATTACACCAAAAGTCAATCCGTTGTAGATGTTAAAACTGGTCAATTTACATTCCTACCCTCATCCATAGACACGAGCTTTGGGTAGTGACTGAAAGAACAAGATCGCGGATACAGGCAGCCAAAATGAGTTTCCTCCACAGGGTGTCTGGGCTCAGCCCTAGAGATAGGGTGAGGAGCTCCTCCATCTGGGAGGGGCTTGGGGTACATTCACTGCTCCTTCACATTGAGAGGAGCCAGTTGAGGTGGCTTGGACATCCTCCTGGATGCCTCCCTGGTGAGGTGTTCAGGGCACGTCCAACCATTAAGAGACCTAAAGGAAGACTCAGGAAACCCTGGAGGGACTATGTTACTCGGCTGACCTTAGAACACCTTAGGATCTCTCTGGAGGAGCTGGCCAAATGGCTGAGGAGAGGGAAGTCTGGGCTTCTTTGCTTAGGCTGTTGCCCACCCATCCTTGGATAAGCAGGGGGAAATCGATGGATGACTTAATGGCAACATTTTGAAACAGAGGTCTTGGATGATTTGTAAGCACTCTGAGAATGTTCCAGGGTTGACTCAATTGACTGTGTTTAGACCATTATACATTTGCTATGGTTAACTCCTGTAGCTGTGGCAGCCATCCTGAATGAGGTAGACTCCAAATATTAATAAATTGTAGATGTCCAGCTGATATTTACTTTTAGAGAGTTTCATTAATATTTGCGAGCAGTTCATGAAATATTTACTAATAAATATACACACAAACACAGGCAAAAACAACATTGCCTGCCATTTATCTTTAGAAGGCTAAGTAAAAGCATTGACTTACCTGCAGCTCTAAAGGAGGCTCTTGACTCTGCAGCATCTCCTGAATCTCCACAGATTTCTTATGAAAATGTGCAATATTCTCCTCACTGGAGTGGATCTCATCCTGCAAACCAGGAACGTCTCATATGTGACTAATGTTCTCTGAAGGTGGGCCCAGTCTGCTAATTTAAAGTTTCATTTTAAAAATGTCATGCCTCACCTTCATTGCAAGCACTTGGTGTTCATTGAGGAAGGGGTGACTCTCTGCAAACCGGCTGAGTGTGGCTGCAGCCCAGCTGTCCACCTCCTGCCCCAGAACCAGCTGCTTCTCCCACAGCTCCAGCCCCACTCTGAGGTTATCCATGTAGGCATCTGTCTTCTCTGTTACCTGTGATCAGAGGCCCACATTCACCATCAGATTGCACATCTTTTGTTTAAAAAGAGTTTAGCTTCTTTGGCGTGGATCTGAAGTGGGTTTTATGAAATATTGACACTTTTGGGGACACAGTAAATGGCTCGAGGGTCAGAAATAGGAGGCTCATGGGCTGGACCCAGCCCGCAGGCCACCTACTGAGTACCTAGGTTCTAGAGGAACTCTCCTTTTGGTGGGTAAGATAATTACACTTTCAACGTAAAGGTGCCTACATCTAGCCAGTTGTCCATCAGTGTGTCAGCCTCAGCTTCAAACGGAGTCTCGTTGTAGTCTTGAAGCTTCTTCAGTTCAGACTGGAGCTGCTTGGAAACACTCCTCATCTCTTCCATCCTCTCACTGAGGCCACCCAGTTCCTCCTTCATTTCACACAACTGAAAGAAAAACGCCCGTTAAACAAGCAGAGACAACACAGGAGTCAAATTTTGGATGGAGCAGAACACCTTGACATTAAATGTAAACAACATTTGGGGATTCACCTTTGTCATAGTCCTCTGTAAGTTGTCCTTGCCCATATAAGAAACTTTTTCACTGATTGTCTGCTCTGCTTTTTGGATGGTGCTGCTCAGATGACTGCGACAGGTCTGGAACTTCTTCAGAAGCTCTAAGAGAACTCCACACAGCTTTCGTCTGCAGAGGACAAAGAGAGCAGAGGGGTTTGAACTGAAATCTCAGCATGATGGTTTCAAATCCTGATCACAAAAGTATTTCGAAAAGCAAAAAAGTAACTCATCCTTTTAATTGAATATTTTATGTCATTATACACTATTAACCAGGGTGTAATTTGACAGAGGGAATGGGGGGGGTTTGATGTTCCCCCTCTCTGGTCAGTAATCTTTCACCACAGGGAGGATAGACTTCTGTGCACCTCTATCTGACAAACCACTCCCCGCGGTTGGAGGTGCAGCGTGAGCATGGGAGGGGGCGGGACGAGGTGCAGCTCCATGCGGTCCACACAAAACCAGCACTGGTTTCGGATCCAAACCACTACAGATTTTAACCAGTTCTTTCAATGATATTTACACTTTTGCTGTTAATGTCATATTTAGTGCTGATTTCTGTGACTGGGACACCTCTACAGCTACTTCTCTTTCTCCTATTTGCTTCTTTAGCTGAATATGTGCATTTGTGCTTTTCCTACCTGTCAGAGAAAACTCTTTGAGTCTCTCCCCACTGAATCTCCAAGTCCTGAAGGAGGTTTTCATCTTTCCCCTGTTGCTCTTGCAGTTCACGGAGACTGTGAAGGTCAGACTGCTGAGCCTGCATCTGACCCTCCAGATCTGACAGAGCACGAAGCCTAAACAAATGCAAGGTTATTTCAATTGTATCTCATAAATTTAGGATATAAGGTCAACAAGACAAAGGTTGATAACATACATGTGCTGCACAGCAGGCATGGTGGGCTCTCTCAGGCTCTGTTTTTCGATCATATCTTGTAGCTTTCTCAGCTCTGTAAACACTGCTCTCTTCCTCAAGCCAAAAGATTTGCTTTGCGTCTCCTTCTGAAGGCCCCTCTGCTGGCTGGCCAGCCCACTGTCAGCTTCCTCCAGCCTCCTCAGCAGGGCAGTCACCATGTCCAGGCAGGAGGCTGGGGCCCCATTTCTAGTAATAGTCAGCCTCGCTCCCTGCAGGAGCAGATCCAGCTGAGGTGCCTTTTCTTTCAGACTGTCGATGCTCTGTCTGATCAGAGCCAGCTTGGAGCGACTGTCCTGCAGAACCACAGAGTCGTTGCAGGGGGAAGCTTGGACTCCAGAGATGTCTTCGTCCACAGTGCGCAGGGACATGAGAAAGCGGTCAAGAGCGCGAGCGGCTGCTTCGCTCTTCTGGACCTGCTGTCGGAGTTGATCCAGGCTGGTTTTGTGGGTCTCAACCTCACAAGTCAGAGGGACGCATTCTCTGGGGTCAAGATTGCTGGATTCAGGGTCCAGTCGGGAAAGTTGGTCCAGCTCACTTTGAATGTTGTCGTCCAGTTCCTTCAGCAAAAAGAAACAAAGTTAAGGTATGGATTAGATATCTGAGGCTGAATCGAAAGGCCTGAGAGCTTCAGAAGGACCTGGAATCAGCAGCAACAGTTACACATAACCTGATGTCTGGAATATGGCTGGTTGGATTTCTTTGCATGCCCTCTGGGGATGAATAAAATATATATCTGTTTATCTAGAACCTCCAGTAATAGATTTACATAGAAATTGGTGACATGTTTACACATCCTTGTTTTACATCTATGTATTAAAAATAAAAACCAGTATGGCTGACTTCAGACCTTGATATCTTTCAGGATGTTGGTACTGGCCAGCGTGAAGCCAGTGATGTCTTTGGGCTGTCTCAGGTACCGGTCCAGGCGGTCGGTGAAGTCCACCATGTGGTTCTCTGTGGAGTCGATCTGTCTGAGAGCAACACTGAGGGAGCTGCCTCGTCTCTGAAGGTTTTTCTGTTGGCTATGCCACAGTTCCAGCAGCTCTGCTTTCTCCTGCTCCAGTGAAGTATCCCCACTCAACTGGGAACACTGGTTTTCATACTCAGACCACAGTAACTCAGTTTCCTGCCTCAAGAACTGGGAAAAACAAACATTCATTCATTCATTTTAGGGTTTAGTTGTTTGTTACGTATTAAAGGTTCAGATCCAATCCTGAAACAAGGTGTACCTGTATTTCCTGGAGCCGTGTGTGCAGACCCTTCAGGGAGACGGCATCGGAGGGAAGCTCCTTAAAGCTCTGTTCATTTTTCGCCAGGTGGGCCTGCAGAGTCCTTTTGGAGTTTTCATATCTGGACATTTTCACAGAGCAAAATGATAATGACAAAAACAAATAGAGGATAATATATTACGCTTCCTTAAAGCCACAGCATCTCCACACGTTTTACCGTTCAAGCGCTTCCTTCTTAGGGATTTCTTCAGTAGATGCCTGTCTTTCTGTCTCTCTCCTCTCCTGAGAAGTTGTCTGTGCCATCACTGAGGCTACCTATAAATACAAGGACGAATTATTTCAAATGTCTTTACCTGCAGGTGGTCTCTAACACCATAAATTCCTACCTCTGATAAAACTTGAGGTCTGTCACTTGATTTTTTGGGTGCCTTTTGCGCAGTTAGATCCTCTCCATGTGGGAGATAAATCCTACAAGAACATCACAATCAGCATGTCTTTGTTTCACTTTCACTTCAACGTGTTTTCAAACCAAACTGCTGCACAACTCAGTAACTGGATGAAAGGTTCATTTATTAAAACAAATCGAAAGAGAAAATGTTTACACTTTTAATAAAAAAGAAAAAAGTAGTTTTAGCTAGGTAGTGTCATATAGTTTAAGTTATTACTTTAAAAAAAATTATGCAAGACAAGATAATGCAAATAACACATTATTTCTAGGGTGCAGTATTAGAATACATGTCTTGCCAAAAAACTAAGATTGCTGTCCTGCTCTGTCTGGTTCCTCACCTGGACTCAGCATGTGGTGTATCCTGGTCTCCACTGAACTGACGCTGGATAGCAGCCAGCCTCTTTTCACACTCCACCAGCTGGGTCTGGGCCAGGCGGTGAGCGTCCTCAGGGCTCAGGGTGTCACACAGCTTTTTCAAGGCCTCAAGGTGCTGCTCTGCCTCAGCAAAGTCTGCTGAGAGGCAAGCCTGGGGAAAGTTTATGAGATAGAAAGTTCAACAAACGGTGTAGTAACTGCTTGAATGAAACAAAAATCATCATCCTATTATCATCTAATATTGTTTACAAATTCAGAAGATGTGACAAAGTCTATGCTCCACAGCCAGCAAACAGTCTACAGTAAGAAATGCTGTTTTATTTTATAATTTTAATAAAAATGTTATGAAATCTTTATTCTCTTCAAACTGAATCTGATACAGATTTTCCTTTACATTTCCAGTTATACACTTTTTCTAAATGACATTAAAACTAGTGATGGTTTAGAAACTTGACACAAAAATAAGAAAATGTATTTGGTTGATATTTTCTTTGTTTCTTAGTAATAAATATTCTATCATTGGAAAACATGATTTGTCACTTTCACAATGAGGTGCAACTTGTAGGGATTGTGCATCAGTGGAACATGAGTAGCAACTCTTGCACCACCAACAACCTTCTTTTTGTACCAGAGTCAGTCACAGAGTTCCTTGGGGTTCGATGCTTGGTCCATTACTCATTCCCTTACAGTATATATGCTTGGGCCACTGCTTCAGTAATTTGGGACAACTTACTGAACATTTTTCATTTAAAAACATGGATGTTTGCTTAGCAACCTGCAGGACAAACTACTAAAGTAAGGCATAGCAACAAGAAGGTACAAGGTAGTAGTGGAATGGACTGCATGGAGATGGGTCTGACTGGACTGGACTGACTGGAGTAGAACTTTTTCTGGAGTGGGTCAGTTCTACAAATGACATCCTGGATCACCATTGCTGAAGTTAACCTAAAAGAATCAGGATGAATGAAAATGCTGGAAATGTGGTTCAAGTAGACAAATACACATGTGACCAAGGAATGAGTTGATGATGACAGGTATCTGTTAAAAAAAAGCAATTCAGCATTTCTAAAAGACAAAATTAGTGACCCAGTCGAAAAGATTATTTATTAATTTATTTATTTGTTTGTTTGTTTGCTAATTATGAACTATATAGTCATTGTTTTAATGTGTTTGTCACACAGTGAAAATGTGGTTGTTTTGATTTTAAGTTTTATTTGCATGGATTCTGTTTTTATTCTAATTTGCTTGTTGCATGTTTGTGTTTTTAATCATTGTTTGGATCACTGTGACTGGCGTTTAACACGATTAACAATGACTGACACCTGTGGAAAAGGTGGGCGTGTCCGGAAGGCAACCTATTTAGGTGCCACTCAGGTTGGCAGAGGGAGACTGAGAGAACAGAACAGAAAAAGGAGAAAAGAAGCAAGGAACAGCAGCTGATATGAGGATGTGAGGAAGAGGCTGATCGGTTGCCCTGGTGAGCGGAAAGGAGTCAAGCGTCCTGTACCCGAAGCTGGAGCGAGGATGGGTGTGACGCGCTGCGGGTGGATGACGGAGCAGGATGGAGTGGACCTCGGCCCACACCCTTCGGATCAGTGGACTTGCTCTGCGGGATGAAGAGGTGCGAGGGGCCACCACTCTCACCACCGCTGGACTGGTTAGGGTTAGGTTAGGTTATTCCCTACAACCACCAGCTCACATCATTGATCTTCTACACCCTCCACCCCCAGCAGGTTCCTGAGGTCCAGGGATCAGAGCCTCCTGGTTGTTCACCAGGATAAAGACTAAAGGAGACAGAGCATCTGCTGCTGTGACCCCCAGACTCTGGACCTCGGTCCCCCTGAGCCTGAGATAAAAAGACTCAGTGGTCTCGCTTAAAAAAACAGATCAAACAAGCCTTCACATGAACTACTGTGCTTCAGTTACTTACGCTGTAGTTTCTTTTCCTGTTTGTATTTCTATTGTCAGCTATCCGTGTATCGCTGTCTCACTTGTTGTGATTGTAATGCAGTGTGTTTTAAATCATTCAAGGCGCTATAGAAATAAACCTTAGTTATATTTACTACAGCATGCTCAACCTGTCCAAAAGCTTTCAATCAGGTGCTCGTTGTACACCTTTGACTGGAGCACACCTGACAAAAAGGAAAGGAAGGGAAAGGGGAATTTGTGGCCACTTGCGTATATACATCAGTACAACGTAGTGGAATTTGTTCTCTGCACTTGACCCATCCCTGAGGGAGCAGAGGGCAGCCATTTTTGGTGGCGCCCTGGAGGCAGCTGGAGGTTCAGTATCTTGCCCAAGGACACTTTGACACATGGCCGGGCCGGGGTTTGAGCTCACACTCTCCCACATGGGAGGAGATCTCTTGTGCCACTGAGCCATGGCTGCCTCAAAAATTGACATGCCCAGCCTGGGACTCAAACCTGGGTCTCCCACGTCAGAGGCGGTGTCTTAAACATTTATGCCATGGCTTGTTGTGACAGCACTTGAAGCTCAATGGATATCAACAGGAGAATATTGCAGGGGAGTCATATTGTCATATTGTTGAGGGGCACGCTCCCCACATTTAGCTGTGTTGCTCAGTTTCAATGATGTGCAGTACTTAGAACCTATACCTCGTAGTAAAAGTGACTAAATATATTTTCTAACGATTTAAGATGGATTGCTGGGAAACACTGGTACAACAAAGAAATATCTAACCAAACACTAATGTCTTCACTATTTGTATTAAGCTTATAGTATTCCTTCAAAAACAGCATTCCTAGAAAAAGTCAGAATAAGATCCTGATCACCACACCCCTTTGACCATCTCCATATAAACATTAATAAAGGATAAAGAGGAATTATGAAAGCAAAGCTTGCATACCCATCCTTTGAAGCACACCCAAAAAAAACCTTAGCTACAGTAATTTCACTACCTGTGCTTGTTTGGTTAAGCAGGAGGCTAAGTGCATCTCACATTGCAGGGCAGCTGCATTAAAATCTTTCCTTGTTACTTCAAACCATAATTGTTGCAAAAAGCCTGAGATCTCAGCTCTCACAGCCTGGAAAATAACACAACATGATTCAAATGAACACAAAACAGGGCAGAACATTCTACTCAGTAAACGATGAACATAATGCTGTCGTTGCTTATTGGGTGATATTTAGGGCTAAGAAAAATATGAACATTTCTTATTACATTGATGCTTTGAGAATTCTATAAGAATTTTGAACCTGAACATTAGAGAAGATGAAAATGTAATAGAGCCATGAGAAGCAAATGCTTCTCTATAAAAGAAAAATATAACACCACACATTTGCACACGACTTCCACAGCATTTGATTTTGATCCTACCTCCCATTGTGTCTGGACTGACTGCGTGAAGAACTCCATGTCTTTGAGCTGTGAGGGGGTACAAAAGGCCTCCATGCCCGTAGCTGCTCTCAAGAACTCCTCAAGCAACTCTTGGTCAAGAATTTTTAGAGTCTCCTGAGGAGAAAGGCAAGAACTGCCTGGTGACTCAATGCAAACTGATATGTTATAGAAGTTATCAATAATAGTTATGTTTACCTCTTTAGCAGATGCATGCTCAGCAGACAAATGTTTGTCTTTAAAAACACAGATTGCTTCCATGATGTGAGCCTGCAGGCAGTGCTTGGCTTCCTCAAAGCCGTTCATAGCTAGAGCCCGGGCCTTAATGTAGGCCTCTGTGTAGGCCTGGGGAGGTGCTTGAGCCAGCGTGGGAGGTTTGATGAGGATGTCTGGTGACTCTGCTTGAGTCGGAGGCAGAACAGGGACTTGAGAGAGAAGAGCGGCCTGTGGTTGTTGTTGAGCTTTTTGCTGCATAGGAGGAGCTGACAGTGGAAGTGGTTGAGTTTGATGTCTGGCCTCTGGAGGTGACTGAGACTTGGAATGTGGAGATGTTTGGGATTTGAGTTGTGATGATAAATGAGCCTGTGCTTGAGTCTGTGGTTGTAACTGTACTTGGGGTTTAGATTGTGACCCTGATATGGGCTCATGTTGGGTTGAAGAATCAAGTTTGGGTTGAATTAGTGATACAGTCCCAGCTTGTGTTGTAGTTTCAGTCTGCACTGCAGATTTCAGTGTTGACTCAACACCAGGTTTGATCGGTGATGATACTGTGGGCTCCTTTGCCTCCTGGGCTTTAGGTGGGGGTTGTGCAAGTATCTCAACCAGAGGTTGTGCTGGTGAATGAACTTTGGACTGTGCCTGTGATTCACTTGAAGGTTGCAATTCATTCTGTGCTTGCATCTTTAATTTTGGTGATGATTCAACTTGAGTTATGGTAGCTGATGGAGTCATGAGTTGTTTAAACAACATAAGTTGGGGTTTTGGTTGTTCTAGTGATTCAGCCTTGTGTTGGACTGCTGATATTACTTTTGGTTGGGCTGGCAACTCAAATCCTGCTTGGTCTGGAGACTTTGACTGAGAATGTGAGGCGCTTTTCATGTCAACCACTGGGTTTTGCAGGAGTTGGGAGTGTTTGGAATCTTGGGTGGACTGCTGGAGATTCGATTGAGGCTGGTTAGTCTTGGGATGGAGTTTATCTTGTAACACTGGCTGTGTTTGAGACTGGACCTGCAGAGTTTGAAGCTTGTCCTGTAAAGGTAGCTGTGGATAAATCTGATGTGGTGTCTGTGACCGGTGACCTATCTGAGATTGTATCTGAGGCTGAGGGTAATGCTGAGTTTGGGGATGATGCTGACCCAGTACATATGGCTGAGGTTGAGGGTGGTGATAAGGCTGGGATGGCATTTGTGGTGATGGCTGGACCCATGTCTGCTGCTGAATCTGCCCTTGTTCTGTTTGAACTGTATTATGAGCTCCTGTCTGGAACTTTAGTTGAATCGGATTCATGGAGGTGACTTGAGGTTGGGTTTGAACCCAGGATTGAGTGGTTCCTTGGAGATACATTTGAGGCTGAGTATATGATAGGCCAATGTGAGAATACCCATGGGGACTGATCTGAGACCCTTGCTGGTCCCATTGTGGTAAAGCCTGAGCTGTTGCATAAGCCTGAGAGTGTGAAGCTTGAGCAATTTGCTGAGGGTATTGTTGTGAAATTGGATGCCTCTGTTGGGAATAACCTTGGCTTTGTGTATCTTGCTTTCCTGTCCAATGCTGAGATGAGAACTGAGACTGGTGATAAAGCTGAGCTTGAGCCGAAGCCTGAAAATGCTGAATTGAAATTGGGGATGAGGGTCTGACCTGAGTCCAAGTCTGCAATTGGCTCTGGGAAGGTAGACCATGTTGCAGTACTGGTGGCTGTGCATGAGTAGTAGTGTCAGTCACTGAATGATCTTGATGATGGACTGCAGGTTGAATATGAGGGAAGTTTAGTGGTTGGACCTGACCTGGCCTGGCCATTGTCTGGACATGTGTTTGACCCTGGGCAATGGGTAGAATATTAGTTTGAAAGTTTTGATTTTGAAGAGGGATTTTACCTCGAGTCACTGACTGGGTATGAGTTTGAAAATATGTGACAGGCTGAGGAAGGGCTTGTGCCTGAGCTCCTAATTTTGCATGGATTTGAGACTGGTCCATTGGCTGAGCTTGGCTTTCAGACTGAGTTTTCACATGAGGTTGGGTTTCATGATGATCTCTGAGCTGAGAATGAATTGTAGAGCCAGTTGTAGTGTGAGTTTGAGAAAAGTTTTTTGACTGGCTTTGGATTTTAGGCTGGTCCTGTGCTGGTGGTTTGGGTGAAGGAGGCCTGACAGGAGCCCAAGACTCTGGATGACTTCGAAGCTGAACATGAGATGGCGCAGGAGCCTGGATGAAGCTTGGAAGAGGAGTTTGCAAATGAGTAGAGGTTCTAATAGGAGCCAATGTTTGAACCTGAGCCATAGTTGGACTGTGGGCTGGATCTTGTGGCTGCAAGAGATGGTGAGATTCCACAGGGGCACATATTTGAGACCGAGTTTGTTGGTAGGTCAATGATTGGGATTTCATAGGGCCATGGGGTTTTGGAAGACTTTCATTTGTTTGACATTGTGACATACTTGTTGTTGGCTGTTGTCCTTCTGCAGAAGATTGAGACACATTTGTGAGTGGGATTGGGTCCATAAATGTGTGCTCACCTGGCTGGGCTACTGACTGAAGCTTAGATGGGATGTTAGGTTGGGTCAAAGTTTGGTTTACAGCCTGGGATTTGGTCTTGGTGTCTGCCTCTAGTTTGGCCTGCGTTACTTTTGGGTGTGGTTGTAGTTTTTGGTGGTCCTGAAACTGTTCTTTTTGTTGCTGCTGCACCTGATGTTGAGCTTGTTGTGTATCTTTTTGTTGCTTTTTTTGTTGCTTTTCTACTTCTTGTGTCTCCTTATTGGGTTTTGCATGTGATTCAGGTTGTTCCTTATCAGTTGGTGAATGTAAAACAACCTGAGCCGTGATCACTGTCTCACTTTTTAACTGTGACTTGGTTTGTTTAGTCTGAACATGATTGTGAGCAGAATCCCTTTCTGGATATGAGGTTGGAGTTTGCTTTTCCCCGCCAGATGCTTTTTGAAGCCAGGGTCGATTCTTCATGGCACGAGCCTTTCTGCTCTGAAGCTCTTGTGAGCTCATAGGGGCTTTCTGTGCTGCAGGTTTCTGGTGTGAAGTCTTCTCATGGAGCTCTTCAATCTGTTTAACTTGTCTTTTATCTTGTACATTTCTAACTGTATGCTGTTCAGTCTGACACTGACTAACGTCTGTCTGATGGTGTTGCCGTTCTGGCTTGTGCTGACCTGGTTGGGGGTGCTCTTGAACCAACACTTGCTCCCTTTTCTCTTCTAGTGATTGCTCATGCCTGAGTTTTTGCTGTTCTAGTTCATTCTCCAGTTGTCTGGTAAGTCCTTGCTGCAGTTGCTGCTGCTGGGGTACCCGAACTTGAGCTTGAGACTTCTGCTGCCTTTGGGTCACACTCTCTAGACAAACCAGAGTCTTTTGCTCTGGTAGGGACTTTGTCCTGGTCTGTGTCACAGCTTGTGCATAGGAATATGGCATTGGTGGAGATGCCATCTTTTCTTCTCTGTATTCTTGGACTATGATTTTTGGCACAAATGCGTCATCACCATGATGTGAAGGTAAATCTATTCCAGAATCTTGAGCTGACAACCTGGCGTCTGAGGTTCTCAGGGGCTGAGGTTTTGCTTTAGCCTGGATGAAGACCTTGGATGGAGGACCTGCCTCTGGGGGACTTCTGCTTCTGTCCCTTCTAGCACCCAGGCTACTTAGCATACCAATAGCTTCCTAAAATTGAAAACACATATTAGAAAAACTTCTGTTTAAATATGTCTGCATACATAAATTTATATATGTGTGCCTGAATGAAACACAACTGGCCTGAGACTGGGTGACGGCAGCCTGCACTCGTTCCTGCATGGCAGTAGCATGGAGATACTGGATGGGAGAGCTTTTCTGACTTGTCATTATTATAACCTGCAGGTCCTGCTCTTCTGTGACAACTTGACCCTCCAGCTGTAGACCACGAGAAATAATGACCTGCAAAGATAAATTGCTTTATAATCACAAAACCATCACATGTTTGCATGTCTGCTTTGCTCTTCTTTGGCATTCTGAGATATATGGCTGTAAGAAAGTAACATCACATTATTGCACCTTCATTCTGTATCCTTGCATAAGTAGCATGATCTTTGGTAATGCCAGGTTGCCACAGATTTAAAAGTCAGATCCTATAATCCTATGACATGAATAGAGTAACTTTGAAACATCACACTCTCCTCACACATAAGCCTTAATCCAATTCCATCGATTCATTTTTGAAACCGCTTACGGGGAGCCAGTGTCTATCGCCAGCAATTACAAAGCGAGAGGTGGGGGCAACCCTGGACAGGTCTCCAGTCCATCAGGGCCACACAGACACAAACAAGACTCACAACCAAGCACACTCCCAATCACACCTAGGGACAATTTAGAAACATCAGTTAACCTAAGAGGCAAGTCCTTGGAAACCGTGGGAGGAAACCAGAGTACCCAGAGGATGCATAAGGAGAACATGCTAACTCCACGCAGAGAAGCCACAGCTAGGCGTGAATCCATACCTTCTTGCTGCGAGGCAACAGTGCTACCCAAGCAGCCCCCTCAATTCAATCAGTTCAGTTCATTTATAAGGTTCTAGTTCTGGTTCCAGTTCTAAAAAGAAATCATCTCAAAGCGCTGATCAAAGCAACAAATCCTGATTATTTTAGGTGCAGATTCAGGACAACTGATTGCAGCAAAATAATTCAGTTGTACTAAAATTAGATCAAATTTAAAATGCTAATTAGTCAAATTTGCCTTGTTTAAAGATACATACCGTATTGACCCAAATAAAGGACGAGGTTTTTTTCATTGAAAATAATGTAAAAATGCAGGGTCGTCTTAAGATCAGGGTCTAGTTGTTTGGGTCATTACACGACCGCAACAGCAGAGGGCGCTGGCGTTTTGTAAAGCCAATGCCAACTGGAGCAGATTGAATTAAAGTGGGTCAAATTAACAGAACGGAGCCAGAATTTCAACACTAATTTTAAGATAATGGTGGTCAATGCAGCGGAGGTGTCAAACAGCTGTCAGGCAGCCAGGAAATATGGAGTTATGAAGTGAAATGTCTGAAGATGGAGCATCATGGCGATGACGTTCTGTGGGAGGAGAAAGGACGACTGTGTGAGCTCAGCTGATCAGACTCTGTGAGTAAAAGCCTCATCCAGACTTTTGATCTGACATGTCATGAGCAAAGTTCTGACAGTTTGCATTACTGTGGTATTTTTTTTGCTCAGTTTTTGTTCAGGATCTCTAGAGTCTTTCCTGACAGAACCACACACACACACACTAGAATATGCATTACAGATCTTTGTGACTGCATCAATAGGCAAATATTAAAGGTCTGTAATTAAAGCCGCTCTCTGGATTATTTCAGCAAGAGAGCAGTTTTTGAATCCAACGTCCAACGGCTCCTCCCAAAACACCTCGACACGCGCGTGTGGTCATGTGCGCATGTGTGCACACGACGCATTACTTCGGTCTGTAAGCTGTGCAACTCCTGCTCAAACTATGATTACATTGTAGGGTTAATTCACTCACAGTTCACAAATCACGTTCCCACACTGTACAGGCTCTGAACCGTCTGTCTCTGCTGCTTCTGATACTTAGCTCCGTAGCAGCGAGCTGCTGCCGTACTCTGAAGCTGAACACGGAAATGACTTGGCCCTGAATTAACTTTTTGACCAAAATAAACGCGTATTCTCGGAAAGCTTTGCCATTCTGTGAAGAGAAATGTTTAAAAATAAAAATAAATCCCTCAGTAGTCGGGGAATGGATAACTATTTAGTAGAAATGAGCTCTGAGTCCTCCATGAACGGCTGAAACTGTAAACAGAGAAACACACGGAGTGTCCTGTACGAGAGCGCCCCCTACTGCTACAGGTTTGCTCGAAGTGCGTGCACGTTGACTGACAGCCAACAATGCAGAAATTTGAATTTTATTGGCTGAAAATGTTTGCCGGCCAGAAAGAATTCAAAGGGATCCTTAGGAGGAAGGAGAGTATTCAGAAGACTAACAGATGTTGTGGAACTGAACCCATAGATCATAGTTTAGACCTGAAATATCATTTAAAATATTTAGAAAACTGTGATACATAGAAAAATAACCCACATTGCTGCTTTAAGGTATTATTTAAATTACCTTCTCAAAATATCAATAGAAATAGTTTCTTTAAAAAGTGAATTTAGTTATTTTTTTCCTGAAGATTAGTCTTGGAAAGGGGGGGTCGTCTTATAATCGGGGTCATTCTATATTCAGGTCAATACAGTGTATATATAACCTATAAAACAGATTACAGAGGTTCATGATACACAATGTAAACAGTGTCCACTGCTATAGTACTTTGGCACCTTTATCAATCAATCAATGAAATTAAAAATATTTTATTAATTCCAGAGGAAAATTAAATTTTTCAGTAACTAACTTTAATTTTTTTCCCCCAAGACTCAATAAAGATGGTTCTATTTGTAGACAGGAAGGATCCTCTGTGTTGCAGTAGTCTGAGCCTCTGAGTGAAGAAACTCTGTTGCTGAACTATTGTCTTGTGTAGAGGACGCTCAGCGTTGTCCATCATGTTCTTCTTTTTTTGATGCGTCCTCTTTTATTTATTCCAGTCCAATCAGTTAAAAGAACTGCCGTTGATTCTTACCCATATGGTTGGTGTGTGTCAGGCGTAGGGTTGGGTATTGAAAGGGTTTCATTCGGTACCGGTGCCATTTCGATACTTTTAAAACGGTACCGGTTCCTAAACGGTATTTAAATCGGTACTTTTAAAACCTAAAAATACAGATTTTTTTTATGATCCCCTGACTTTTTATTTCTTAAGGCAAAAGGCCGAGCCAAACATCAAATTCTTCATAATTTAAAGAAAGAAAATATTTACATTA
This sequence comes from Callopanchax toddi, assembly GCA_006937965.1. Lineage (NCBI taxonomy): Eukaryota > Metazoa > Chordata > Actinopteri > Cyprinodontiformes > Nothobranchiidae > Callopanchax > Callopanchax toddi. Next base: position 1,694,470 of record SSNR01000077.1, read on the forward strand.
TACTGTACATTAATTAAATGTACAAAACATTAACTGAACAATTATTAACTGAACATCAACTCAACCTACTGATTAACAATGGAAATACAATCCTAAACACTGAACTAACACTCAGATCGGTGCTCTTTGGTGTTCTTGTTGTCACACAGTGAAAATGTGGTTTTGATTTTAAGTTTTATTTATTTGCATGTTTTTTTTTCCTGTTTTTATAATTATTATTGCATGTTTTTTACTGTTTTAATGTTGTTTGTTTTTAATTCTTTGGATCGCTGTGGACTGATTTTAACATGACTGATAATCACTATTGCCTGTTGTAAGTGGGCGTGTCCAGGAGGAAACTTATTTAGGTGCCACTCAGGTTGGCAGAGCGACAGAGAGAGTGAACAGGACAGAAAAGAAAAGAAAAGGACAGACAACGAAGGAAATGAAAGGTGTGCTGAAGGAAAAAAGGAGAAGCAGCAGGATGTGAGGAGGAGGCAGATCGGCTGTCCCGGTGAGCGGCGAGGAGTCGAGCGTCTGGTCCCCGCAGCTGGAGCCAGGATCCTCGCTCCAGCTGCGGGGACCAGCAGCGCGTCCCACCGATCTCATGGGGTGCACTGCGAGTGAGTGACGGCCGGCATGGAGTGGACCTCTGCCCGCACCCTTCAGACCAGTGTGCTCTGCGGGGCGAAGAGATGCGAGGAGCCGCGGCTGACGTCACCGCTGGACTGCCGCACAAGGAGATGGCCGAGTGCGCGTGTCAGGGTTGTGTTTCCTGCGGCAGCCTGCTGCGTGCGTGTCACGTGACGTTTGTGTGCTACAGGCTACAGCTTATTAACGGCAAACACCAGAGGGCGTAATTAGGCGGCTATATTTTGGGGCACCGAAATGGCGCACCGAAATTCACGTTGTATTTCGGTCCGGGTAGTACCGATGATGTAACGGTCGGGTCCATACCGGAACCGAACTTCGGTACCCAACCCTAGTCAGGCGTGTATAGTAGTATTATTGGCATATGTACTACAGTATGCAACGTTCAGCATAGACAGAAGTGAGATATTATACAAAGACAACTCAATTCACAATGCCATGTGGTTGCTACTGCTTCCATATTGCATTGTTGTAGTAAATCTTGTGTTGGTAACAAAAACACCTACATGGTCCCTTGATACCAGCTGTGTTGATCACTTTTGTAAGCATGTTGTTGGAGCAATGCACAGATATTGATTTTTGTGTGGTTCTGAATGAAATGCAGAACAACTCCAGCTGAAGCCTGTGGCTGCACATACTTAGACACTACAAAATAACAGCACATAAACAGCATTACTCTGACAGCAGACACAGGGAGAGCAGGTCATCTTACCCTGGCTCCTGGGTCCTGGCCTCGTGGTTTTTGATGTCGATCTGTAGCCCTCAGCAGCTCATACAGCTCCCTGGCTTCCATTTCCCAGAGTAGGAGTTCAGCTAGTCTTGTGTCCAGCCCAGACACACTATGCTGCAGCTCTGCACAAACCTGTTCTGCCTCAAATAAGGTCTGCATCACCTAATGAAACAATAAACACCGTCAAATTATTCACTTACTGGACACAGCATAATAACACTGCTTTTAGATATGTAGAGCAATTTCATTTTAAAAAATGTATAAAAAACCATTCATTCATACTTCAGGTACTGCAAGCCTCAGTTTCTGTAACTGATCAGATGGACATTCTGGAGAGGGATCAAGAGCTTCTAGATCCACTTCTTTTATTTTCCTCATAATGAACTGAAGAGCAAAAATCAAATAATGTATTAAATACATTTCTGTTTATTATCAATAAGCATAACAGAAAATCTAATGAGCAACAGAAGACTGATTATTCTATAGGCCCAACCTGTAGTCGTTTCCTGTACGTGCGTAAAAGACCTGCTGTTGCTTCCAGGGGTTCCTTCAGAATCAGAGTGGCCTCTCTGATCAAAGCTTGGAGGTCCTGGCTGTTGGCCTGGGTGTCTGCACTGGCTTCAGCTGAGCTTCTCTGGAAAAAGTCAGGAGTAATAATGTGACAAAAAGATAAACATGCATTAAGCAGGGAGACCAGATGAGGCAGTCTAGCTGCTGATGTGGAAAGAGAATCTAAACAAATATGAGATGTTATCATTGGTCTAATGAGCAAATAGAAATCTGAGGAATGAAAGGTTTCCAAATGTCATGAATATTATTTCTAGATTTTTTTGTTTAGAAGTAATAATTAAGTTTAGTTAATGCTTTAATAAAATATAAGGACTACAATTACTCTACCAAGTGACCAAAGGGTTCAATTGTGGGAAGAAATTTTTTTTCAGCTAAAAGTTTTGATTAAACGATGCTTTGTCTACACATCAGTCAGTGGGTCATCGAGATGCTGTGTTTCAACCTGGCATTTCCTTGTTTTTTAACTTACAGGGGTGCTTCTTTTAACGAACTCTGCCCATTGCATGTTGAGTTTTCGCAGCTCCTCTGCCAGGTTTCTGCTGGTCTGAGGATCTGTTGAGTCAGTCAGGAAGTTGCCCACCTCGTTTAAATGGACGTGTCGAGCTCCCCACTCAGCCATGGACTCGGATGTTACCTTAACAAAATATAAAGCAGCAGCCATGAAGAGATTTGATGGTTGTAAAAACGTGTTCTGTGACGTGTGAAGTAATGGAAGCACTTACAAATATTCATTGTATTAATTGAAAAACACAGATTAATTTATATTAGCATAGAGGATGTGTCAGTACCATGAGTCAGAGGAAGGACAACAAAATTATGTTTTTCACAGATTAAACAATTTCCTGCCACGCAGTTCGAGTTACAGAAGGATCTCTTCTCCAGATCCTCCTGGGGTATCCCAACGTGTTCCCAGGCCAGAGAAAATATACTCCCTTCAGCAAGTTCTGGGTCAGGAGTGGTCTCCTCCCAATGGGACCAATCAAATGCCCAAACCACCTCAGTTGTGACCCCTTTTAGCGTGGAGGAACAGTGGCTCTGTTCCAAGCTCCCTCCATATGGAACCTTTAAATCTCAGCCTGGTCAACCCAACCCTGAGGAAACCCATTTCAGCTGCTTCTGTCCAAAATACTGAGGTATAGGTTGGAATGAAGATGGACCGGTACATTTAGAGCTTTTCGTTTTAGTTCTGCTCCTCCTGCACAGCAGAACAATGCCTTCATTGCTGCATGTGCAGTCCTGATCTGTTGGTCCATGTCTTGCCTCATCCTGTGAACAAATCAGGATACTTGAACCTCTCCATTTGAGACAAAAACTGATCAGCTGACAGCTCTGCCACTCTAAGTATCCAAGACACAAAGCCAAATGTCTGAAGATACAATTACACAATTGATCACCAACCTTTAGTTCAAGATGGTTTGTTACTGGACAGTCCATGCCTGGCACAAAGGTCCAGTAACAAAACTCCTTATGGGTTCAGATTAGGGAGACAGTTTCTGTCAGTCATGTCCTCCAATTGACTCCATCATTGTCCACATAGTCTCTGAATTCCCCCAGGAGAACAATGAAACCCTCAGATGACATCCTTTCCAGGACACCACCCAGAAATTGTAATAAGGTCTAATAGAGCTACTTGGTTTGTAAGCTCAAAAAACTTTGGGGCCTTCCACCAGCATTTTGTTGCCACAGGCAGTTGGCCTCCTTTCTCAAGGGGAGAACTCTAACACTTAGTATTTTTATTATTTATTAACCTTTATTTAACCAGGAAAGTCCCATTGAGATTCAGAATCTCTTTTACAAGGGAGTCCTGGACCCTAGAGGGCATGTTGTGATCTGTGGGGGAAACCAGAGAACCCAGAGAAAACCCGCGCATGCATGGACTCCACGCAGAAAGGCCACAGCCTGGATTCAAACCTGCAACCTTCTTGCTGCGAGGCAACAGTGCTAACAAATGCGTCACCATGCAGCCCTCATCAATTCCCTCCCTTCACGGGTCTGACAGGAGAGAGTCCATCCCCTCTCCATAGGTTCCAGAGTCCAAGTTGTGGATGGAGGTGAGGCCATGATTAACTACTAGGTTGCTTCGCCTTGCCTTCTCCCACTTATCCAGGTTCAGGACGCAGGAGCAGCATTTCAAGTAATAATAATAATGCATTGGATTTTTATAGCGCTTTTTCCACTACTCAAAGCGCTTCACAGAGTTGCATTATTCATTCACACACTCATTCACACTCTGGTGGTGGTAAACTACGACTAACGTCTGTAGCCACAGTCTGACAGAGGTGGGGCTACCATTCTGTGCCATCGGCCCCTCCAGTGCTTTAAGTGGGGCGGTACGGAACGGTACGCAGTACCGGGACTTCTAAATTTGACCCCTCAGCGTACCGGGACTTATTTCCAGCGTTCCGTCCGTACTGGGAGTTTTTTCGGTGTTACATCAATATAATTTTGAGCTTTTCCGGTGGTCGTAGTTGCCTCATATTACGAGCAGCGCATGGCGGGAGGTGCGGAGGGCGAGCGCGGGGGCGGTGCAGGAGAAACGCAGGTGGATGAGAGAACTCATCTGTCAGCTGTATTGAGTGACTCCAGGAGGGTGGCAGAATTTGGTAAAACACCGGATGAGAGAGGAAAAGCGGAGACTCGCGTCCCCTGAACGGACCGCTCCATGATTGGCTCAGAGCTCGGGCTGAGATAATTCTTCAAATTGGTTTTAAAAGACAATAATTTAAATGTTAATGACGGAGAGCTTGCGCGCTCATGGAGAGGAAAGCTGCGCGTCATGACGCAGGTGGAGAGGAGCAGCGTGCCATGGCGCAGTGGATCAGACAGGTGGAGGAGGAGGAGCTGAGAGAGCAGCAGGTAGACTCTTTAGTAATGATCAGATCATTGTCAGTTATAAGTTTGTTGTTTTTGGGCACAAAATGGACCAGAGTGTCAAACAATGTCGACTTTTCTGTGTCTGAACAGCAGCAGAAAAAAACACACTATTTTTATCAAAACGTTATTTCAACCACAAACTAATTAATGGGGATCTTGTGCACAAGAACATATGTTTAATTATTTAAATATATATAAAAATAATAGATTTCTATTGGTATTGTAAATATATCTATAAACAATAGATTTCTGGATGGATGGATGGATGTCTACATGGTGCCTTCAAGTTTTTGTATTTTTTCATCTTAGAAAAAGTCAGTAAAACCTGTTTTTATCCAAATGAAGGAGATTTATGGTTCATTTTCTACAGATCAAGTAGCCTTTATCCCTCATCATCACTACAATGTGAAATTTACAGTCAATCGATGTGATTGGTATTGGTGATCGGCAGCAAAAAACGTGATCGGAGCATCCCTAGTACATACATAATAACCTGATGAAGTTTAGATTTAAAGGTTGTCATAGAGATCAAGGTGTTTAGTAAATGTTCCAGTCTCATGCTGCTGCAGAGCTGAAGACAGTAGAGGTGTTGGAGATGATGAGGTAAGCCAGACTCAAAGTCTGCAGAGCAGAACTGACGGTCTAGTTAACTAGACTAGAGCTGAATATCTTCACTAGACCTCCTGTGACATTTATTATGGACCAGGTGTAGAAGAGAGGACAGATAGAGAGGTGTCTTGTCCCGAATTGTCTTTTAGACAAATAGAATCCAGTGATGGCATCTACAGGTATGAAGGGAGGACACATTGGGAAGCATTAGTGACTAAACTGATGACTGAGTGAATCTGAATTTCTTTCATGAGGATTTGATTTAGAACTGGCTTTGTTCTTTTGTCATTTCTGAACAATAAAACTATAGATATCTCTCTCTGTATACATACATACATACATACATATATATATGATCTCGAACTAATAAGGAGAGTACCGGCACTTATTTTTTTCCACTTAAAGCACTGGGCCCCTCTGACCACCACCAACATTCATGCGCATTCACACAAGTAGGGGATCCCAGACCCCCCTCTCCCTACCTCCACCAGCTTCTCCGGCAGGACTCCAAGGCATTGGGTCAGATTGGAAATGGACTTTCTCCAGCATGTACTTGGTCTTGCTGAAAGTCAAATTTAAGCTGTGGCTCCCTTCCTGTTAGTGAGGTGACACTAACTGAAGCCAGATTATGACACTGGGAATCAGCACTCACAGGTCCCCAGCCTGGTCTGCTCCCCAGCTTCCTGTGTACCTAATATTAACTGTGGGTGACCCATATGGAGATGACTCCCTGTGGCCTTTTTTAGCTACATCTGGCCAAACTGATGAGTGCTAAGGTGGTTGTTATAAATACATTTCAAACTTCAAAAGGTGTTGATCCTTTGACCTTCTTATTAGTTTCTGTCCCATTCTGAAAATTGGTAAGCTTAGCTGCTCTAAGCATACTAACCACTATCCACTGTAAGTTAAATATTGACTATTCATAAGTCATTAATATATCCCTGATGCATTATCTCTGGAATGCGTGTGTGCAGTTAAACATGTTTTTGACAAAAGGTGTGAAATGTAAATGTAGGGGAGGGGAATGAGCTAGTTGATGGAAATAAGCCTATGTTGATGATAGTTAAACTATAAGAAAGACTTGTTCTGTGTGGTTCATACTGTTGGTCTGTTGCCTCGGCTGTGTGTTACAGATCCCTGCTCAAGCCAGGCCTGAAGGGAGCTGAGGCAGTCACTGTACGAGTCCCAGGCAGACAGGACACGGCCCATGATGCTCCTGGCTGCTGTGACCTCCTCCAGTACCATCCCAGTTTGCTCCTCAAGCTGCTTCACCTGCTGACTGACATGGTGGTAATCTGCAGCTGAGAAACAAAAACCAAGAACTGTTTCATACTCATGCCCTGTTCAGAGTGATTATTCAAACCCACAGTCATGTAGAATAACATTACATCATTTCCTTATAAGTGATCTGCTATGCAGCTGCAGAATACTCACCAAGGGCAGATTTGCTTGAATATTTCTCTGAAATTTGTTTCAGTTTACGGAGAGCAGTTTCCAACAACAGAGGAAGTTCCTGGCTGTTTACTATTTCCTGTGTTCATAAAAATATATATATTTAATCTACTGCAGAAACAACACTTTATAGATAATTATACAGTTTAAAAACAAACTTTTATAGAAATAATAGTCAGATACTGCCTTATATACTGTATTTAATACTAAAAATTACTGTAGGCTATTGGGTGTCATGGCATGAGCCTTTATATATGTATGTATAAAGCTCTTAATGGCCTTGCACCACAAAACATAACAGACATGCTAGTTTCTTACACACCAGTCAGATCACGCAGGTCTGCAGACAATGGCAATTTTCAGGTTTCATGATTTCTCTTGGTGCAGACATTACAGGGCTTAATCTTATATTTTTAAAGAATGATCACGTGTTCAGATGGAGAGTGCTCACTAATAAACACATTCATATTTCTATACAATCATGTTTTGTAGCAACATAAATCAAAGTGTGTCATCTACGGGATCCTGACTGTAAACTTGTGTGTTTTAGTGACTCTGAGCTCATTTGTGCTGCTCCTGGTTTACTGTAATTACTGTGGTCACTTTGGAGGAAGCCTCTCTCTCAGCTGCAGTTTCTGAATTTCAACCAGAGGTTTTTAACCAAGAAGCAAAATGCTCCTAACTGTTTACTTACTTGCCATTCCTGTAGCAACACCCTGACTGCCTCTGGAGAAATGTATGGCTTTTTCCAAATACGGAGCTTGCTTTTGATCTGCCCCAACAGGTCCAAGACTGTGTGGCGGTGCTCCCGGTACTCCAGCTTGATCCCATGGTACTTGGCAGTCACTCTCACACTGGTAAACCTGGTGGGAAACAAAAGTCCATAGCCAACAAAAAACTATATAAAATCATACCAAAAACAAATCTTTATCATTGCGTTGAGTTGCTGCTCTGACAGAATCAAGCCCCACATCATGACACTACTAGGATCTAATGTTTCATTTGGGTCCACGTTGACCTCAGTGAACACACCTCCTCTTTAGCTCATCCATCTTGTCAGCAGGAACAATCATGTTTCCATAGACGTCTGCGTTCGGGAAGGATTGGAAGGTTTTTAACTGCTGTGGCATCTCCTCCAAGCAAACCTGCAACAACAAGCAGAAAAATTATTCAAATTTAACATCATCAAATTATAAAGTACTTCAGTACAGCTGGATAACCATTGGTACTTTCAATGCTCAGTTGACAATAAAAATCAGAAAATGAAAAAGTGGCTGAATCTGAATCCGTGTATCATTTGATGTTTCCATTTTGAATGGGGTTTATGCACGGTCACTTCCTGGTTGCGATAGAGGCTGCCGCTCCCTTCCGGTTCAACGCTGTTCCCACACAAACTGGACAAAATTGATTTTTTTTACCCGTTTTCTTCAAGACCTGCCGCGCATCACGGTAAACGATGTCCACCGAATTTTTGAAAAACACACAGAGACGTCTGCGAGCAAGCGGGTGAAGGACTTTAAGCTGTATATAACCAGCTTTATTCATGAAATTGAAGGTAAGCTAACAGCGTTAGCTCGTAGCTTCCATCATCAAAAAACAGTGAGACAGATCTATATAGCCGTGATCGTGGGCTCCAACTGCTTCCCAACTTTCAACTTTCTCTGGTCTAGCTCTACGTTATCAAACACCAAGTCTTCATTCACCAAAAGAATAGTTGTTCCAGTGAAATTACACACGAACGGCGCCGCGCCTCCTCCATTAGCC
>SSNR01000077.1:1704745-1743309 GCA_006937965.1 Callopanchax toddi
ACGGATACAAAACGCCAAAAAAGGTCTTGTTTTTCATATTTTAATCCTAGTCGAAGATCAAAAAAACGAAATGGAAAAACGGGCTGTAAGAAAGAATTCGATTTTCATATTTCATTGCTCCGGTTTGCGAGTCCGGTAAAGTTTAAGAAATTGGCAGATTCGAAGTTTGCCGTTCAATAGCTTCCGATCAAATGGGTGTAATAACAAATACTGCACCTCATTAGAATCGTAGGAAGGTGGTCTACAAGCTACAACCTCGTTTTTATAAAACCATCCCTCCTCCGCTGCAGTTTTACATTTTGATCTCTGGTCCAGTCAGCTGAAGGCTGCTGAGCGGGCAGGGACCGTCTACAAATTACCACTCTGTTGACAGCTCTTATGTAAAAATTAAATAACTACACTCTTCTACACTGTACTTTCACCAAACTTATACATAGTGTCAATAGACATCTTCTCTTCAGATTGCATCTTAAAAATATAATTTTGGGGGATTTTTGTTTATATTTTGTTAATATTTTTTATTATATTTACTAGGAACTCTAAACCTGTACACTGTAATCACCATATTATCTACTCTACATACTAGAAGTCACCAAAATCACACAGATGATCACAGTACATATATACTACAAGTCTCAGCTTCTGGAAATGTGTTTTTTAATGATTTTTGGTGAAATATTGTTTATTATTTTTTCAATAACTCCACCACTGTACACTCTGCTGACACCAAACTCACAGAGATGATCACAGGACATCTACTCTCAATACTACAAGTCTTAGTTTTGTCATATTAAAATTAAGTTGACAGTCAACTTCAAACCCAACAACACACTCAGACAGAAACTGGTTAATCTAAACTGAACCATATAACCAAAAAGAAGCTTGGCTTCTTTGTTTATGCAGTCCTTTACAGAGAGGACTGGCCAGACTCTTACATCGGAATAAAAACCAACAATTACACAAGTACATGGCACAACACAGTAGAGTCACCTTTTCAGGTCATGACTCAGCAGTCCATTTACATCTCAAGGACAAGGACAGACCTTTGAAAATGACAATGTCCACATCTTGGACAGAGAAGGTAGATGGTTGTAGAGAGGATCTACGTCAAACATAAAAGACCTACACTAAACAAGGGAATGCCTCAGGTTGCACTTTTCCAGTACGACCATTTTTCTCTGAACCTGATTCCAAACCTGCTTTGATCTAATTTACACATTCCTGCATTAACAAAAAGAGAACCATTCAAGGACAATAGTTCCTAACGACATCTACAACATCTCAGGGATTCAGGAGGAAGGTGACTCACAGGGACTTTCAGCTCATGTAGAAACAACAGACAGCTGCAGTTAATCAGGTAGACTCATCCAGGTAGACAAATCAGCTGATTGTTTTTCAACAGAACTAAGGCTTGTAGTATAGAGAGGAGATGTCCTGTGATCATCTCTGTGAGTTTGGTGTCAGCAGAGTGTACAGTGGTGGAGTTATTGAAAAAATAATAATATTTCACCAAAAATCATTAAAAAACACATTTCCAGAAGCTGAGACTTGTAGTATATATGTACTGTGATCATCTGTGTGATTTTGGTGACTTCTAGTATGTAGAGTAAATAATATGGTGATTACAGTGTACAGGTTTAGAGTTCCTAGTAAATATAATAAAAAATATTAACAAAATATAAACAAAAATCCCCCAAAATTATATTTTTAGAATGCAATCTGAAGAGAAGATGTCTATTGACACTATGTATAAGTTTGGTGAAAGTACAGTGTAGAAGAGTGTAGTTATTTAATTTTTACATAAGAGCTGTCAACAGAGTGGTAATTTGTAGACGGTCCCTGCCCGCTCAGCAGCCTTCAGCTGACTGGACCAGAGATCAAAATGTAAAACTGCAGCGGAGGAGGGATGGTTTTATAAAAACAAGGTTGTAGCTTGTAGACCTCCTTCCTACGATTCTAATGAGGTGCAGTATTTGTTATTACACCCATTTGATCGGAAGCTTTTGAACGGCAAACTTCGAATCTGCCAATTTCTTAAACTTTACCAGACTCGCAAACCGGAGCAATGAAATATGAAAATCGAATTATTCCTTACAGCCCGTTTTTCCATTTCGTTTTTTTTGATCTTCGACTAGGATTAAAATATGAAAAACAAGACCTTTTTTTGCGTTTTGTGTCCGTTTCAAAAACAAATAACAAAATATGAAAGAAAAAATTCCTTTTTCGATTTTTATTTTTAATTGAAAATGGAAAGAACGAAGAGTACACGGATTATCTTGTTTTTCATATTTTCTTTTCTATTCTCGGATCAAAATACAAAATGGAAAAACAGGCTGAAGGAACAAATGATCGGATCTGACTGAAACGTGAACTGCATGAACATCCTCTACACCTAGTCTGGTTTAAAGTCTGACAGTGAAAACTGGATTTGATTTCAATAAAAAGAGTGGATTAAATCTTGTGGACATGTTTTAGAGGCTTAATTTTGAAAAGTAGCTTCATCTCTTAATAATAAAATCAAGGTCAGTCCTGTAGCTCATTTTTCACATGTGTGTTTTTGGATCTTAACCTAAAACTGAAAGTATGAAAAATGAGACCTTATTTTGTGTATTAGATCTAAAAATAAAACTCAAAACCAACCAGTGATTTTTATATTTTTGCTTTTCTATTAAAAGCAAAAAGAACAAATGACTCTGGATAAAACATTTGTTTGCCACATAATTTATCCCAAATATAGAAAAAATTTACAGCTTAAGAAACTTGTTTTGCAAAACTCTAAAATGTGTAGGCTATATTTTTAAATAGTCAGTTTACTTTGAGCAGCTCTTGTTTCTCTCTAGCTTCATCAGCAGCAGAGCCATGGTCCTGAGGGTCCCCCTGCTCCTCAGTCAGAGCCCCCTCTGCTCTCAGCAGCCAGCGGGCCACCGAGTCCAAAGGTGACGGGAGGCTCATGTCTAACTCGGTTTTATATTCGTGCAGCTGAATAAAAACACACAGGGACAAAGGTCATGTTCTGTTATGTTAGACAATAAAGCTCAGAAACACAGTTATAACATGTAAAAAAATGTTATACATGTAAATCTAAAGTCTGGATTATGTGCTTCCATACAACAGATACTATGAAAAAAATTTAAATTTCATCATTTAAAATATATTAAAAGTTTTAATCACATTTATCTAACCCTACAGCACCAAGTGGAATATATTAGAAGAGCTCTGCCTCTTTAACAGGATTAGTTCTGTCCTTTAAACCTGATGAAATAAACTCTACTGGCGGAGTCCAACCCTCACTGGGAACAGGTCCGACTTACTGCCGGCTATGCGGACCAGACTCACACTCCTCTGGTACAGGGACTGAATGGCCCTTAACAAAAGACCATCCACCCCGTACTCCTGGAGCGCCCCCCACAGGGTGCCCCTGCGGACACGGTCATAAGCCTTCTCCAAATCCACAAAACACATGTGGATTGGTTGGGCAAACTCCCATGACCCCTCCATCACCCTAGCGAGGGTAAAGAGCTGGTCCACAGTTCCACGACCAGGATGAAAACCACATTGCTCCTCTTCTATCTGAGGTTCAACCATCGACCGGACCCTCCTCTCCAGAACCCTGGAGTAGACCTTCCCAGGGAGGCTGAGGAGGGTGATCCCCCTATAGTTGGAACACACCCTCTGGTCCCCTTTCTTAAAAATGGGAACCACCACCCCGGTTTACCACTCCACAGGAACTGCCCCCGATGACCACGCAATGTTGCAGAGACGTGTCAACCACGACAGAACCTACAACATCCATCGCCTTGAGATACCCAGGTAGGATCTCATCCACTCCCTGGGGCTCCGCCGCTGCGTAGTTTTTTGACTACCTCAGCAACTTCTGCCCCAGAGATTGGACAGTCTGTCCCCAGGTCTCTCAGCTCTGGTTCCTCATAGGAATGTGTGTTGGTGGGATTGAGGAGCTCCTCAAAGTATTCCTTCCACCGTCCGACTATAGCCCCAGTTGATGTCAGCAGCTCCCCGTCCCCACTGTAAACAGTGTGAGCGAGTTGCTGCCTTCCTCCCCTGAGGCGCCGAATGGTTTGCCAGAACCTCTTTGGAGACGATTGATAGTCTTTTTCCATGGCCTCGCCAAACTCCTCCCACGCCCGAGATGTTGCCTTGGAAACTGCCACCGCTGCACCTCACTTGGCCCTCCGGTACCTGTCTGTTGGCTGTTATTTGTTGGATTATTAAAGAGGATGTCTGAGCAGAACCTTGTGATTGAGGGTGTCCCAGGCCTCCCTGAGAACACGCTGCTCTTCACTCAGTTTAGGAACTCGTCTCATCGCTGTCAACAAAGGCATGATGGGCCGTCGTTGCTCATTAAAGGACACCAGAAAGGTCTGAAAAACCTGGAAATCAAACATCAATATTACATCAAGATTCTTTCAAAGGGGGCAGTAAAAGCTTCAGCTCTCACTGATACAGTATCAGCTGAAGCTGAGAACATACATGGTATCTCTCTGAGTAGCTTTCTCCCTCTGTAGAGTCCCATCCCTCCAGCAGCTCGTCGTACGCCTGACCCAGCCAGCAGCTGACCTCCTGTGCCTTACGCTCAGGTGTCGCCTGGAAATATCCAAACAGACGAAGTTACAGGAAATTATACTGCAAATAAATTAAGATTTACATTTTTATTTAATTACAAAATGGCAAACACTTTGGCAGATTTAGTCAACCATTCACACAAAATAAGAAAAAAGCTAAAACTGTATGTTGGAATACTTTAGGAAACATTAAATCAAAAGGAAAATAAATTCCTGTAAGAGCTCACTGTGCAAAAACTGTTTTTATATTCAAAATAAATTAAGTCCTGAAGAAATGTTGAAATCTGCCAATGCAGCTTCTGCATCATTCATAAAGCCCAAAAGTAATTTAGGACTTATTTTTAAAAACCTAAACTTGATGAATACATGGTCAAAATACATGTTAAAGCTGCTGCTAGTGGATCATTAGGGTCGCCATAGTAACTGTACACCTGCACAGACGTATTGTTTATAGAAATTAGGCCTCAAACAGGCGCTGTGCAACAATAATGAAGGAATACTTTTAAGTGTGAACTGATTTTAATGCATTAGCTACCCTGATAATACAACATTAGTAGAGTTTTCTGTACATGCTACTGCTCTGTTTAAGCCTGATCTGATAGATTTCACTGTTTGTCTCAAGTTCAAGCAGAACTCCAGTTGGAAGAATTCCTGCAGCAAAGTGAGCCAAACCAACACACCCAGGATTAATTGTTTTAGATTCTTTTCTAAAGAACATGACAGACTGGTTTGATCCAGCAAGATGGGTCTTGATTTGATCCACCATTGTATCAGAGGGAAACACAGCCTTCAGCTAGAGGAGATACACAGAACTCCAGAGAATTCAAACGTTACAAGTGTGACTTTAATCAATTTAAACACAAATTTAAAAAAAAGATCGACAAACGTTAGCTGCTGCTAAATTAGGCAGTTTCCCATGAGAGTATTCAAACTGATAAAACAATAAGTCACAGGTTACGGTCCCATGTTTATGGAGGCTGTACTTTATACATATTAAAAATACCATGCTGTTATTTATGTATGAGGCTTTTTTATTCATGAACAATGGTCTGATATGAATGTGTTTCAATTTAAATGAATTATATTTAACAATTTTTGGCTTTTAGACACATACGCTTCCTAAAACTATTAATTATTAAATTCAAATTTTCTGTTACCAACGAATTAGTGGAAAGGAGTGAACATCTGAGAAGAGTTGAAAGGAGAAAGGGAGAAGGAACAGAGAGGGGTACCTGTCGGAGAGGTGAGGCAGAAACAGCAGGGGTGTAGTGAACAGGAAGGCTGATGAGTGAGGGACTTTTAGGAGGAGTCAGGTACTGTGTCTAAGGGGGAGAGGAGTGAGGACAGACACAGAAAGAAAGACCAAGAAGTTTCAAAGAAAAGAAAAACACTAGAAAGAAAGAAAAGTGAAGATAATAGTTCAGGAGCCTGCATCCTGTGAAGTGGCTCCTTGTAACTTTGATCAAAAATAACATGAACTTCAATCATGGTATACGTAATAAACTGACAATATGAAATAGTAATTTTTAGCAGTTTTCCTGTAGTAAGTGCATGATTTCTGAAAAAGAAAGACAGTATAACAAGGTTGTATCCCGTCATCTCAGCATTAATGAGTTAATTGCGGTCTGATGGATCCGTTTTTTCCTGTGGGACTAATAGTTTTAGGGCTTTAATTAGATTCTGACGTACAAAGTGGCTGCTCTCTGGATCCACCAGAAAATAAACATTTCTCTGCAGCTTTAGGGCAAATTGCTTTAAAAGCAGGAAGTAGTTTTGAACACCTGTTGGAAATGACTAGTCTGTTAGCATCAACGTCTGACATCACATCATGCAGCAAGTTGTTCTTAAAACATAGAGAAAAATAGAAAGAACTGCTTTAGGACTTGAAGTCCTTTTAAAAAACCAACAACCTCAATATATTGTTTCCATGTTTGCTTTTGTAAATGAAGTCGTTGGTGTGCAACTTCATGCTTCTTTATTTTTATGGGCAACTTATTTTACTAATTTTAATAAAGTGTCATTTGTTTTTGGTTCTCTTTATTGTGTCTTTTTTGCCTAAAAATAACATTTTTAGGCAATACATACATATATAAGAGGAAAAAGGTTCCTTTAAGATTGCAGACCCCTGTTATATGAGTAATTAACAGACAATATTATAGAAAATGGGACAGGTTTGACAAACTAGATCTAGAAATACTGAACAATTTGACAATCAAACACCTGAAGAGTTTATTTTACTCTAACATCTATTCTTTGAATGATCAAAAAGGTGAAACAAATCTCAATCAGCTGATGAAAACAGCAGACTGAGGAGATAAAAACACTTTCTAATTATCATACAACACAGCAAAAGGCCTGTGAGAAACACAACAGCTTCGTTCAACTTGAAGTTTTCATAAAACAGAAACACAAACCTGCATCTCCTCCTCCAACGCCGGCATATCTCTGGAGTACTGAAGGAACTGAGCCACATAGGTCATAATGGACTTCTCATCAGGGTCTCGAACATCCACATCTGCATCAACATCACAATCCTCCATCATTAGCCTCACTGCAACCCCACCACCAAAGATTTAAACAAACATAAAGGGATGCTGCTGCTGCTGATGATGATGATGAGGAGCTACTTGTTGAGTAATACTGAGTCTGAGACACATCAGCTAATAAACGGCCAGGCAGAACTAATCAAACACATGAGGGTTTTGTTTGGAGCTGAAGCAAACAAGCAGCGAAGGAGTCAGCAGACCATCTGGTCGTCATCCGACTGTCCCTCAGGCTGAAGGAGAACGTCTCAGTTATAGCTTTGATTCACACTCTGATTTATGAGCCACCACTGGAATTAAACAAGTATGTCATTGAGAAAATGGGCTAAATCCGTTTTTTAAGGAGTGGGTATGAAAAAAACGCACATTGATTAAAGAACTGATTATAACTGATAAATAATAACAAACAAAACTCATGGCTGATTTTAAAGGTCAGTATTTCAAATATGATAGGAAACATTTTCACCTTGAGAAAGTAAAGTGTAAGAGATGACAGAAGGCCTCGGATGAAATGTGCCACTCGTATTTTACTGACACTCAAGCAGCTGAACTATTTAATATTAAAACATTATTGAAAACAACCAGTATTCAATAATTCATTCATGTAATCAGGACTAACAGCATACATCTCTAAGTCCATCTGCAGCACAGTGAGGATAGTCTGGTGTCAAGAAAGGCAGTAAAGAAGCCACTTCTGCCCATAAAAAATATTAGACATCCTGCTAAATGTCCAGGGATTGGACCGCTGAGGGCTGGGGGGTGTATTTATCTGATTAATGCACTTTCTGACTGGTTGGAGCATCTTGATAAATGAATTGGCTGCAGGATGAAAGGTGAGCACTCCCATCAGTCCTGTGTTCTGCTAACAGTAAAGCATCCTGAGAGCATTCGTGTGTTCAAACTGGTCATTCTTTGTATGAACATGTTGTAACTGTCAATAAAAGTCTTTAAAACTGTTGTTACTAAAAAAAGCATCTGACAAAAAGATAAGAAAACACTGAAGCAGAAAACAGGAAAATCAACGCTTGTGTCATTCTTTTGGTGTACATTTTCTGGAAGTAATGCTACATGTATAGCTTTTCAAGGCTTTGTAAAGGTGTCCCTGTTGTTTGGAAGCACACTGATTTGCTGCTACAAAAGTCAGGTACTTGCCATCGGGCTCCAGAAGTCTTGGGATCCTGAGCTCCTTCTCTGCCATGTGAAATGCTTCTTCCAGGTTCTGCTTATTGCTCCTGGTTCTGGCTTTGGACAGATCCACCAGGTCAGGTCGCAGGGCGTTCAAGATGGCCAGGAAAACCACACCACTCCTCCAGCTCGCCTTAAAGTCTTTGACATTTATTGAACAACCAGCTCTGCAGAAAAAAATCATTTTAATTCAAACAAGTTACAGGAATATACGTAAAGAAATCCTGGATTTATTGAACATTTTCTCTGAAAGGCCAGGGTTGTCATCTTTATATTGTTCATTAAAAAGTGAAGCTCATCTTTCACAATAAAAGCCTTACACGTACATCTCATGAAATTTGAATATTGTGAAAAAGATCAATATTTTTGTCCCTCATTTCAGTAAGTGAAACTATAGAGTCATTACACATGGAGTGAAATATTTCAAGCCTTCATTTCCTGTCATTTTAATGATTCTGGCTGCAGATAATGAAAACTTTAAATTCAGTGCCTCAGAAAATAAGAATATTAAAAAATATATTTTAATAAGAAATTTCAGGCTTCTGAAAAGTCTGTTCAGTTCTTTGCACTCAGCACTTGGTTGGACCTCCTGTTGCATTAATTTCCTGCATCATGCATTGTGGTGTGAAGATCACTGTGGAGCTGCTGAGGAGTACAGGTAGCTTTGATAGCAGCCTTCATGTTATCTGTATTGTTGGGTCTGATGTTTTTCATCTTCCTCTTGAGACCTCATAGAGTCTCTATGGGGTTCAGGTCAGGCCAGATTGCTGGCCAATCAGAGCTCAGTAACCATCACGGTCATTGAAGCAGCTTTTGGTACTTGTGGCAGTGTGGGCAGGTACCTTCTCTTCATGTCAATCCACTCCTGAACCAGACATCAGGAGCTTTATACCGGGGCTAAGAAGAAAATCCTGGACTGTTGCTCAGTGGTCCAAAGTCCTATTTTCAGATGAACATACATGTTGCGTGTCATTTGGAAATCAATGTCCCAGAGTCTGGAGGAAGAGTGGAGAGGAACTAAGTCCAGAGTGAAGTTTACACAGTCAGTGATGACCTGGGTCCATGTCCTCTGCTGTTTCTGACGTCCACAGTCAATACAGACACTACCAGGACATGTTAGAGACCTTCATGCTTCTTTCTACAGACCAGCTTTATGGAGATGCTGGTTTCATTTTCCAGCAGGACCTGGTATCTGCCCACACTGGCATAGGTACCAAAAGCTGCTTCAATGACCACATGGTGTTACTGAGCTTTGACCTGAACCACAAAGATAATCTATGGTTGATTGTCAATAGGAATGTAAATGTACTTGTACAAATCTAAGCTGCTTTTCTAAGTCATGGACTTTGAAGTGCTTCACATTACAGTCATTCACAAGCTGAGGGCAGTACGCTACATTGTAGCCACAGAGAGAACGATGAGATACATCAGATCAAACAGGTAACCCTGGGTTTCTATTACACCTCAACAACACTGATCATCACAGAATTATGACATCATCGAATTCTAAAAGTAAACATGTTGATGTTTCGTTGCCTATCAGTGGCTGAACCCTTACCTATGGCACTGTTCTCGCACCCAGAGCAACAGGGCTTTCCTTGCAGAGACTCTGAAGCTTCTGTGGAGTGGCGAGCTTCTGCGTGGCACAGGGCTGCTGCTCGCCGAGCGGCTTGAGAGGGTGGAGCGAGAGTCCAGACTGGCCAAAGACTCCATAGAGGACTGACGGGAATCAAAGGAGAGGCAGCTTGCCAACTCCTCGATCTAGGAAAACATAAATACTATCAGACATTTTACACATTTCTGTTTATTGGCTCAAATTAATTAAAAAACAACTCTGAGCAAATCTTTACAAAAAAAAAACCTGAAAATGTATCAAAACATCAAAAGAGGTGTTCAAGCTCCATATTAAGATAGACGAAGAACAAAATCCTTTAGGTAAACGTACATGATACTGAAGGATGATCGTCCATATGAGGCCCAGGATGATTGACGGTTTACCATCGATGATGTCAGGAATGTTTATGTTGACTAACTTGATCTGGAGAAAAGCAGAACATTTTCACCACATTCACAAAGTCTCTTTAAGAATTTGTATGGCTCATGTTAAACATAAACACCTCAACATGTTTTTTAGGGTTCTTATTCCTTTACCAACGTCCCATTCAAGCACCTTTCAAGATGACCTAAGTAGTCAAGACGTTCCAACACCATAAAAATGTGATAATTGTTTACAGATTAACTCAAACTTATTTCCTTATCTCATCTCAACATGATGGTGGCACACATCGACCCAGCAGCTTAGCACTCTCCCCTTTGTTGCCATCTTTTTGTCGTCCTATGGAAGCACATTGCTGGGATTAAAACTCTGTAAGTACGGACTCTGTTCCACGGAAGTTCGAGTGTTACAATTAAAGCTAAAACACATCGGAGACATCAGAGCTGTGCCACGTCGCACCCGTGCCGTTATTTTGAATAAAAACCATTGTAGTCAGTAAGATATTTTTTTATCGCTGTGTGTGTGTGGTCTCTTTATTATTTGAAATAGACTGACAATTTGAAAATCCATGTGAACAGCCCTCAGCCCAATGCCGTAGATTTGCTTTCGACATTGGTGGGGACCAGAACGGGTCAGGGGGCTCCAGCTAGCACCGAAACAGGAAGTAAATTGCGGCTGGTCTGGACCGGCCCTAACTAACCAGAAAATGTCAGATGGCCAGTCCAACCCGGTCCACATCCAGACTGAGGGCAGGTGATGTTGGCGTGAGTGGCTGGGTGCGGGCCTCTGTCCATGGAGAGGGGAGCACAAACCGCAGTGTGCATCCTGGACTGAGGGGCTTACGCCAGTTGATCCAGACATGCCTCCCACCCCTGGACACAGGTCCCAGTCTGCTGGGCTGCACGTATGATTAGTGGGGAGGCAGCATTATTTCTGTACCCTTGGATTGAGTTATTAATGGGGACAATTCAGTGATCGCTGGGTATTGGTGGGGACACATCACATCCGTCCATGCCAAATCTACAGCCATGCCTCAGCCGCTCATGAACTTTCATCAGAGCACTATATAGAGATAAGTATTTGCCAATACTGCACTGTGTGGTATGGGAGCTCCACAGAAGAAAACAAGAGGGCCCTTATCCAAGTAATGAAGTCTCACACTGCCTCTCCTGGACATATGAATAAGTAAAACTGCCTGTTTCAGTTTAAGCTGTTTTCAATAAATTACTACTCAAAAAAATGTTTTGTCTCACTCCCATTCCTTCTTGTTGCATGTTGAAGCTCTACTTGCAACCTTGTTAAGATCCAACCATGCAAAATATGAATTGTTTTCCATTTTTCAAGTGGTCTTTAACTTTTGATCTTGACTGTATATGCTGACTGGCTGCAGTGAAGTCAAAGACAATCAGCACTCACAACTCACTCAGGGTATTCATTGTTTGCCTCCTGCCATCTGGGAGGAGTTTAAGAATGTGCACTACACAGTTGAAGAACAGCTTCTATCCCTGAGCAGTGCCTTCTGTATACCCTCTAACATACGGGCTGATAGATTAATGTCTTAATGGTTCAATCTCACGATACAGGCGTAACTGTGTTACCATGCTATGCTGCTACTTAAAATCATTCACTGTTTTTAACTTGTTTTATTTGATTTAGTTAATAAGCTTCATTTTGTGAGGAAGCTATAAATAATACCACTGTGGGTAAATCCAATGAGAAGTAGGTATTCCTCTTTATCTTCATGTTACTATTACAACAAATTTCTGTTACATTTCCAAACACTTTATGAAGTTTTTCTTTCCATACGATGAAAATACTTGAATTCAAGCATTTTTGTTTGATTTCCAGCACCTGTAGGAACTCTGGTGGGTTTTACTATGACGCCATTTCAACATATCAGGGCTTTCTTCCCTTAGTCTGGTTTAACAGAAGGTTTTACAACCATGGCTGCTTTTATTTAAATACATTCTTCTTAGAGCAAAGTTTTTGATCTTATTAAATAGTTACATATCATGTTTTTTGTATTAGCAGCAGTTTTTGCTTGACATCAGCCGTTTGCTTACCGATTTTGTTTTCAGGAAGGAGAGTGCCTTCTCAATGTTGCTCCTGTGCTGAAACATTCCCCTGCCTCTGTCCCGATTCTGGAAAACAAAACCAGCAGGTCACCAGCAGGTCACCAGCAGGTTGGTTCATCACAGCTGATGGCTGTCAGCTGAACACTGATGGTACTCACAATGTGCTGGCCACTCATCACCTCCAGCAGGTCCAACAGTTTGGAGCCATCACGGAAATCATTGAACAGATCGACTACCAAACATGGTGGCCTTCTCTGTTTCAACATAAATATATGCATGTCATTGGCATCATTTATAACCAAAGCCACTCTTTATACAGCCCTCCAACTCTGTAGATATGTTCTCTATAACCAAATAAACATTTAAAACTTAAATGCTTTTAATAATAAGCCCCCCAAAAATACAAATGCAAACAAGAAGGTTAGTCGTAGAAAAAATATTAGAAAAAAGCTTTTTTTCAATCTCTCCCTGCTTGAACACAGCGGATTTCTTTGAAGGAGTAAATAACCACTCATGTAGAAAGCTATGAAGGCTGAGGAGACATTTCAACAGTTAGATTGGTGTTTCTGAGCAAAGACAATGCTAACATTTTTACAACAGTGACTTAAAACAGACACTAGGGGGTGCTAAAAACAAGCCAAAACCGCACCGTATTCCTTTAAAGAGGTAATCACTGTAAAATCACACATCTAGAATCAATTAATAAATTAAGTAAGGCAACAAAAAGAAACATAAAAAATGAGTTTTTTAGACTTTTTGAAAAATCTTGTTTTGCTTTACTGACAGTTTTAACACAGTAAGCAGGTCTAACCCTTCCAACTAATCCCCTGCAATGCATTTTGGGTATGTGGTGTCTTTTAAAAAGTAAATAAAAACTATTTCTGTATTTTGAGAAATCTGTATTCCTTTTTTCAGTATTGTTGATAAGAAATATAGAATTTAACCTAGAAGTTCATTAGTACATCAACTGTGATGGTTTGGAAAATGTTGGAACGGAAACTACGTGGAAAACTTAGAAAGTCCTTTCAGTCAATGGTCGCATGGTGATTTAAAGGGTTATTTTACAGAATTTAAAAGGCCTTTTTGAGGTTGTTTAACCTTTTGAACACACATTCTACAGGACAATTTATTTATTGAACATTTAAAGTTTTATTTGACAGTAATAATCATTTAGTGACAGTCAAAATAATGCAAACTTTAGATGAATCAACATAATGACTCATAACTTTGCTTATGAAATCTGTGGGTCACAACTTTTTCTTGCACAACTTGAAGACGTATCTTGTGACGTCTGATTAGAATCAATTAGCAAATCTAAGCAAGGCATCCTGAAAATTTCACAGAAGAGGTTTTGAAGACTGAAATTCTTCTGTAGATAAATTTGATCTTAATTTTAATATCAGCATTTGACTGACCATATTTTTTTTCTGAGATCTTAAGTTACTTTTTATGAGAAAACAAAAGTTTTTCCTTTGGAACATTCAAACTGAAGGCCTTTAGAGGAAGCTGCCTCCTGCCACAGCCCAAGAATTCTTTTTAAGCAGCTGTTTTACTTTGACGCGTTAATTAGTCTTTACGGAGAGCCAAAAGTGCATGACACAATTTAATTAATAAATAAAGCATTGAATATTTTTTAAATAGGTCATTATTTATTTAAAATAAGTAATTAATAAAATGTGCCATAAAAACAGGGATTTTAGCGGACGGGGGGGTGAGAGTTCTGGGACCATGTTTGTGTAAGATAGATACTGTAGCTATACCTAGCTTGTTTGCAGATTAACGAGTGCAGATTGATTCTCTGTCAAACTCACTCATCAAAGTCAGTCAGCAGAGCTAAGGCTGATAATAATAATAATAATAATAATAATAATAATAATAATAATAATAATAATAATGGATTGGATTTATATAGCGCCTTTCAAGACACGCAAAGCGCTTTGACAGAAGCTCCATTATTCATTCACGCACACATTTACACCGGTGGTGGTAAACTACGACAGACATTAGTGGCTGAAGTGGTACGGCATTAGAGGACTGGCACATGAATGGATAGCTAGCTACCTACAGGACAGGTCTCAGTGTGTTCAATTTAATATGACAACATCAGGTTATCAGAAGGTTACGTGTGGAATGCCACAGGGTTCAGTCCTTGGTCCATTATTGTTTACTTTATATATTAATGATATTTGTTTAGTTTCAAAGTCCCTGAATTGTATACGTTTTGCTGATGATACAACTGTGTTTTGTAGTGGGGATCATTTGGAGCAGCTTCTGGATGTGATGGAGGAGGAACTACATCATTTTAAACAGTGGTTTGATTCAAACAAAGTATCACTTCATCTTGGTAAAACGAAATGTATTATATTTGGAAATAAGCCCAGTAATTTAAGTAGAAAACTAACTATAAATGATGCTGAAATTGAAATTGTAACAGAAACTAAATTTCTTGGAGTTTTTATTGATGACAAATTAAACTGGAAATCTCACATAAATTATGTCAAAAGTAAACTGTCAAAAACGATTGCAATTCTGTACAAAGTCCATTACTTTCTTTCTCAAAATGCACTAACCACCATATATTACTCATTGTTATTTCCATATATGACATACTGTATTGAGGTTTGGGGTAACACATATAAAACAAATATTCATTCAATAACTATACTGCAAAAGAAAGCCATAAGACTCATCAGTAACATACCTTACTACGCACCAACAAACCCACTTTTCATTCGTTTAAATATCTTAAAGTTTAGCGACTTAGTCAACTACATCACAATACAAATTATGTTTAAAGCTGCACACAAACCTCTGCCTCATCATGTCCAGACTCTGTTCCAAATAAGAAATCAAGCTATGACCTGAGAGGTACTTTATTATTTAAAAAGCCAAAAATTCGCACTATGTTAAAAAGGCACTGTGTATCTGTTAAAGGTGTCAACATATGGAATAGTTGTCCAGAAAATATAAGATTATGTTCTAATATGGTTAGTTTTAAGACGTTGCAAAGAAAATATTATTTTTTCTTACAGTAGGGAAAATTAAGTTAAAACATTTATAATTTTTTATTATTATTATTTTATTTTTTAATTTGATTTGTATGACCGTTGGATGTATGTAGCACTTTCCTTTGTTGCTGTATGGAATTACTTTAAGATTATATACTACTGTATGTTTGGTGTTATGGTGATTTTCTAAGGTAAAAGGGGTAGGTGACCATTATAAGCTTTGCTTCTGCCTACACCCTTTCAGACACAGAAATCAACTGGATTAAGTTTGTTTATATTGTTTAATTGCACTGTTTATAGTATTGCACTGTGCTGAATAAACTTACTTACTACTTACTTACTACTATTACTTACTACTACTACTACGTCTGTGGTAAAAGAAAAATTTAAAGAAGCATTTTCTCACTGATGCAGATTTTGATTTTAGAATTACTTTAGGAGACATACTCCCTCATTTCGTCAATACGAGGTGTAATGCTGAAATGCGTTACCCTGTCGAAGCTGTTCCCTCCTGTCCCATAAAGTTACAGTCATTTCTTCTCCCTTCTAAAATGTAAAAATATGGACATAAAATTTCTTTATGAGTACTGATAACCTCATAAGAAATGGTTAGATAATGGTGTGTGTATTTGTTTTAAAATACCTTGAAATATATTTTCCTGTAACACAGAAGAAACAACCTAATATTCAGCCATCCAGATGCATGTACTTGCTACACTGGACATAAACAAGAATCTTTTTTTATTTCAGCAATTTTTTTGATAACACTTTACTTTAAATTATAGTTTGAAGATAAAACAAAAAAGTTGGATTATTTTTAATGGGGTAACAAATTTCAACATAACATCTCCATATTGACAAAGCACTGGAGTTTCCTAAAGTTATTACGGTCAAAATCAGGATCAAATCCCTCATTAAATTCTCTTGTTTTTGTCAGGTTTAAACTTTTTACCAACATGAAGAAACCCCCCGAGTTTAGTCAAGGAAACACAACAGAGTTTAATACGCAGTAATCCGGAGAGAAAGACCGAACCTTTCTGATCTGTCTTCCTCCGGACTTCACTTTTATTCCCAAGCACACAAGTAAAAACATACAGATAAATCACAGAGCAGATAAGACTCCAGATGTCTCACTCCCTCCCTTCAGACCTTGAGAGGGAGACATCGTTCTTGTCTAAACGGGTCAGGTAGAGGAGTCTTGCAAATCAAACATGATATACTTTCAATCAGACATGATATACTTTCAAACTCTGGGAAAGAAGAGCTTCAAACGATAAACATTTGGTTTCATACGTGATAAATACTTTTGACCCTGACATCTCCCTCCTCTTTTATCATGTATGAAACCATAAAAAAGTCATACTGATTGTAATGCCTAAAATGTGGTGATTATATAAGCAATTTATCATTATATGTGTGGTTATAATAGAGAATAGGAAAAAAATAATCAGAGAGGCATAATCAGAACCTGGATCAGCATCAACAACCTTCAACTCGTTTCCCAACGTTTTCTGAAGGAGCTTCATAGTACAGGCCTGGGAAAGACGGGAATTAACATTTCTCACACAGCTGCAAGCTCGTCCAGGTGCAACATCTGATACTGTACTACAAACGCGTTTGTTAGCATTCTGTTAACCAGTGACCTCAAACACGGGATTATACAGGTTACAAAAATGCAAAACAGTATCAGAACCACAAGTGCAGGTGTTAAAAACTTCAGGAGTATTTGTCACCAGGAACCTGAATGGAACCAGCTCAGCAGGTCAGCTGAGAATGTAGTTTCCTTCGACTTAAAGAAACCTTTGATGTCCTGGACTCTGTCATGGATCTCCGTCCAGTTTGAATGGCTGTCAGGAATGTATGTACAACAATGATCAGCTCCAACGACAGCACAGAGACCCCCTTTCTCAGCAAACAGGAGGTCTAAAGCCATTTGATGTTGTAGTGACATGGCCCTGAGAGCAGTGATCTCAGGGTTTTCCGTCAGGAAGGATGTGACGTCATCCAGCACGGCCGTGAGGTTCTCCAATGTCCACCAAACCTCATTCAGATGTGTTGACAGGGATGCTGTGCCGAGCTGGGGAAATATGGAGTACAGCACCTTCTCTCCGTCTCCGACGAGTGGTTTCCGTCCGCTGGTGCCAGAGAAGGGCACATAGGATCTTGCAGGTCTCAGTTCCCTCCTCCGGCGTCTGTTCTCCCCCTGACCCTTTGACATCAATGTAGTACTGAAGACGTAGGATGCGGGAACAATCTTTACCAGACCACATGCTCCGCACCACCCCCGTGGGAGGTACAGATACACCTTTGAGCCGCATTGCCAGAGATGCCCACTAGGAGTTCCGAAACCCGTTTGGGTGGGAAGTCCGATGTTGAGAGTGGGGTACAGAGTAGCCCGTTCAGACCCGGCGTGGGTTCTGAACGCAGTGACATTCAGCCGAAGAATGCCTGGAATGCTGGTTTGCGTCTCGTGGGGTGTCAGGGGGGTGTTGTTGGTGAGCCAGTGACTCACATCCGGTGATAGGCCGTAGGGCTTCAGGGTCAGGGTGTCGTCACACACAGCTCTGCCGAGGTTCGTGCTCTGTGTGTCACATCGAAGGGAGATGCAGAAAGGGAGAACTCCTTTAGTTCTCAGGATGTGGAGACTCCTTAACACAGTCTGGTTCGTCTCTGCTCTGAAGGACTGAGGGTTCAGCCAGCCTCCATGCAGCCACTCCTGAGCACAGCACTCAGGAAGATAACGATCACACTCTTGTGCTCTGCCATGAACATTCAAAGTGTGAACATAAAGGGCACAGATGGTCGGTGTTACCCCCAAAGGTTCAGGCATCAAGGTAGGATTCTCATCTGAATGGTGGGGAATCAGGGTACAAACGTAGCAGCTCCCTGTGAAATTCAGTCTCTGAGCTGTCAGAGGAATCAGGAGGCAGTGAACGTGCATTTGACACAGTCCAGATCCAAAAAAAAATTTTTAGAGAAGGATTGATTTGTTCATTCACTCCGTTCATGAACTCCGTTCACATCCCCTCCTCTTTTGGCACGTTGTCACACGTGCCAAAACACCAGGAGTAAATCAATTAACAAATTAACAAAAAATCGGCATTGGACACTTTATAGGAAGTGCCATAAAAACATAAAACAAAACTAAACTGAAAAAAAAATCAATGTGTCTCTATTGGAGAGACAATACTGTAGATAAGTTGTCATTTGCCTAGTCAAAGTGCGTCAGCGTTCAGATATCAAGTGGTCAAAACAACGTTTGCCTGTTGAACTAGTTAAAAATGAGAAAGTCCTACTCAGCAATGCTATTGAACAAGTGGTTGTTACGCTAAAATTTGACACGAGCACTAAGATATTAGATGTTTTAATGGCCTTGCCATCATCGCGCTGACCCACCTGACCTAAAAGAAAGCCCCGTAGGTCATGCACACAGTCTCACAAAAGAGATAGGGTTTTTAGAGTACTACACAAATCCTAAATTAACATGCATTCATCTAAGAAATAGGATTAAATTAACTATTTAGTAAAACAAATAGTTTTCTACTCTGAGCTTGGGCTATGAGGTGAGTTATGAGCTGCTGTTCTTTTCCTTCTGTCTTTCTACATGCAGGGCATGTGCCAAGGTCAAGCTTGGAACAGCAGAGTTCAAACATTCTAGGGGCTTCAAAATNACAATAAATCTTTCATGTATATTCCATTTTGTCATAATTGTAATAAGTAGTGTAGTTTTGAACTTACTTTTGGCCTTAATTCATTATAACATATTATCTCCTAGAGATTTATTTCTAATTTAATTTAGTTATCAATCAATTTGTTTGGTGATCTTAATTTTGTTGTTAAATATTAGGTTACGTGTGGATGGCTGTGAGTTCATGCATCTAAGCACACTATTTTAATTTGTTTAGTTTTCCAGCAGCAGTCTGACATTCATTTAAACCTCACACATGTAAAATACAACAGACTGTAACTTAATTATTTTCCCACCAGCAGCCATCTCACAGGTATCCACATTCCTTTATTTAATAACCTATTTACTTTTGCATCTAATTTTAAACACCCTTAGGTGTAAAATGCTTCACCTCAGAATGGAGTCTGATAAAAGTCGAAAGGCGTCCCTCTCCCATTCATCAGACTGCATTCCTTACATTTTTATCAACAGGCCAGATTGGTTTAATTTTTGTTCCAAACAATAGACAAACTAACAGTTAGTTGTTTCTTCTGTCACATACATAGGTCTGTTAAAACATGTCAGGTACTCAGTCTTCTAAAAGCTGAGTTTCCAGTCCATTATGGTCAGTTCACATCTGTGGTCGTTCACGGCTTACGTCAGGGGGTTGGGTCAGTTACGTTGTACGTCAAATAGGATTGGTCGGTTGAACTGTGTCACACCTCCTGTCACGCATGCGCAGTTCAGACATACACAGACGCACGTTGACACAAGACCTGTTTTCAGCAGACGAGCTCACACACAGAGACATTTCTCACTGGGACATAAAACAGACAGTTTTGACAAACTCTGACACTGGGGACAGACAAACGATCTTTAGCACAACACACAGAGAGCGGAGTCAGAGCTCCACTTTGTTCTACTTCTTACTCACAACTCAAACACTTGCATAAACCCATCTTCACTTTTCCTTTCTTTTTTCCAGTCTCAACCAACACACTGGCTTCTAGTTTAAACACAATCTCCTTCCATTTGTCAACTTTCAGCCGTCCATCACAACCATATTTCTTTTTCCACTTATCCAAAAATCTGTCACACCCTGGGTGATGTTCCACCATCATTTTCAAATCACCTGTGTAATCAGCATTCTTACTCTTTCCTGCACCCATCTTATGGGCTTCTCAAACTCAAAACAGCACAGAAATAACAGCTAAAACACAGAAAATACAATCAGCTCACACACACACACAAAAACGTCTGTATGGTAAAATCTGATTCTTTTTAACACGGATATTCTCACCCTCCGACGGGTAGCGGATATTCTCACCCTCCGGCGGGTAGCGGATATTCTCACCCTCCGGCGGGTAACGGATATTTTCACCCTCCGGCGGGTAACACTGATCAGTTATGTCAACAACAACCCCACTAGATCAACAAGAAAGCAAACTTACTCGTTTTCCTTGACGAAGCTCGGGAGGGGTTCGGCTCCTGTCATTCACTCCGCCAGGAGCAGGAAAACCGACTCACCCGGCCTGCGGAGAACTTCCCCACAGGGCTTCTCATAAAACACCGTGGCCACGGAGTTTACGGGCGTCAGAAATCCTCCTCCTGTCTTTGTGAATTAGGAACCGGGCGGAAAACACCAATTATGTCAGGTTTAAACTTTTTACCAACATGAAGAAACCCCCCGAGTTTAGTCAAGGAAACACAACAGAGTTTAATACGCAGTAATCCGGAGAGAAAGACCGAACCTTTCTGATCTGTCTTCCTCCGGACTTCACTTTTATTCCCAAGCACACAAGTAAAAACATACAGATAAATCACAGAGCAGATAAGACTCCAGATGTCTCACTCCCTCCCTTCAGACCTTGAGAGGGAGACATCGTTCTTGTCTAAACGGGTCAGGTAGAGGAGTCTTGCAAATCAAACATGATATACTTTCAATCAGACATGATATACTTTCAAACTCTGGGAAAGAAGAGCTTCAAACGATAAACATTTGGTTTCATACGTGATAAATACTTTTGACCCTGACAGTTTTACCACAGCAACTATTTTATCTGTTGAGCTTAATATATCTCACCAGCTTCATAGAAACCCTTCATCACATGAACCGCCATGTTTGTTATCAGCCTTGGCTCCACCCACTGACATTGACAAGTGAGTTTGACAGATTAAATTGATTCATGATGTGCAGCACACAGAGATAGAAAAAAGATAAAATAATGTATTTTTAATAATTACACATTTAATTGATTAATGACACATTTAAATAATATTTTAAGCTGTATTTTTTATGTATTACTCTATTTATTCATTTATTTAAAGCTTTTTTAATTTATTGAATTGGCACTTTTGGCTCTCCAAAGGCTCATTTTTGGTTTCATACCTTAAAACTCTATGGTTTTATTTTCATCTATCGCTGGGTTTATTATTGACTTTTAAATGAAATGATCAAAATGAGCTTCTGACCGCACATCAAGTTTATCTATTGTTCTTTTTCTATTTAATTTTCTGAAACGTTCTATTTTTGGAAATATGATGTTTTCACCCAAC
Organism: Callopanchax toddi; assembly: GCA_006937965.1. Classification (NCBI taxonomy): domain Eukaryota; kingdom Metazoa; phylum Chordata; class Actinopteri; order Cyprinodontiformes; family Nothobranchiidae; genus Callopanchax; species Callopanchax toddi. The sequence continues at coordinate 1,726,356 of SSNR01000077.1, forward strand.
TGCAACAATATGAAAACTAAGAATTGAGAATCAGCAAGCTCCTGTCTAGTTTTGATCTTGGAAGTGACTTTTATGAGGTGCTGTTTAGGACAAAATGTATCTTTCCCTCACACATACACACTGTAAGCACACTCACACACACACACACACACACTACTACAAACATGCAAACACACTATTACAAGCATGCACTCACAAAAAATACTACAAGCACACACATACACTACTACAAGCCTGCACAAACACACTACTTCAAGCTTGCAAACGCAGTACTACAAGCATGAACACACATTATTACAAGCTTGCACACACTTACCAGTTATTCTGGGTCTATTGTAGTAGTGTCTGTGCAATGTGCATGCTTGTAGTAATGTGTGTGCATGCATGTAGTAGTGTGTGTGCATGCTTGTAGTAGTGTATGTGTGTGCATGTAGTAGTGTATGTGTGGGCTTGTAGTAGTGTGTGTGCTTGTAGTAGTGTATGTGTGTGCTTGTAGTAGTGTATATGTGTGCTTGTAGTAGTGTATATGTGTGCTTGTAGTAGTGTATGTGTGTGCTTGTAGTAGTGTATATGTGTGCTTGTAGTAGTGTATGTGTGTGCTTGTAGTAGTGTATATGTGTGCTTGTAGTAGTGTATGTGTGTGCTTGTAGTAGTGTGTGCATGTATGTAGTAGTGTGTGCATGCTTAGTGTGTATGTGTGTGCTTGTAGTAGTGTATGTGTGTGCTTGTAGTAGTGTGTGCATGCATGTAGTAGTGTATGTGTGTGCTTGTAGTAGTGTATGTGTGGGCTTGTAGTAGTGTGTGCATGCATGTAGTAGTGTGTGCATGCATGTAGTAGTGTGTGCATGCTTAGTGTGTATGTGTGTGCATGTAGTAGTGTGTGTGTGTGTGTGTGTGTGTGTGTGTGTGTGCATGCTTGTAGTAGTGTGTGTGCTTGAATGTAGTAGTGTGTGTGCATGAATGTAGTACTGTGTGTGCATGAATGTAGTAGTGTGTGTGCATGCATGTAGTAGTGTGTGTGCATGCATGTAGTAGTGTGTGTGCATGCTTGTAGTAGTGTGTGTATGCTTGTAGTAGTGTGTGCATGTATGTAGTAGTGTGTGCATGCTTAGTGTGTATGTGTGTGCATGTAGTAGTGTGTGTGTGTGTGTGTGTGTGTGTGTGTGTGTGCATGCTTGTAGTAGTGTGTATGTATGTAGTAGTGTGTGCATGCGTGTGTGTATGTGTGTGCATGTAGTAGTGTGTGTGTGTGTGTGTGTGTGTGTGTGTGTGTGCATGCTTGTAGTAGTGTGTGTGCATGAATGTAGTACTGTGTGTGCATGAATGTAGTAGTGTGTGTGCATGCATGTAGTAATGTGTGTGCATGCATGTAGTAGTGTGTGTGCATGCTTGTAGTAGTGTGTGTGCATGCATGTAGTAGTGTGTGTGCATGCATGTAGTAGTGTGTGTGCATGCATGTAGTAGTGTGTGTGCATGCTTGTAGTAGTGTGTGCATGCTTGTAGTAGTGTGTGTGCATGCTTGTAGTAGTGTGTGTGCATGCTTGTAGTAGTGTGTGTGCATGTTTGTAGTAGTGTATATGTGTGCTTGTAGTAGTGTATGTGTGTGCTTGTAGTAGTGTATATGTGTGTTTGTAGTAGTGTGTGCATGTATGTAGTAGTGTGTGCATGCTTAGTGTGTATGTGTGTGCGTGTAGTAGTGTGTGTGTGTGTGTGTGTGTGTGTGTGTGTGTGCATGCTTGTAGTAGTGTGTGCATGCTTGTAGTAGTGTGTGTGCATGCTTGTAGTAGTGTGTGTGCATGCTTGTAGTAGTGTGTGTGCATGCTTGTAGTAGTAAAAAAGCCATGTGTTTTATGAATCTGTTGCTGTGAAGGAACAGATGGGGGAATGAAGGAACAATTTGAACTGAACAACGTAGGTGAATTTGCCTTGAACTAATTAAAAATAAGAAAATATTTATTTCAGATTAAAACAACATCTTTGTAAATAAATATTATTGTTAATTATTTTGCAGATTTTTGAAATCTCAACATCTTCTCATTATAGTTTTATATTTGATCTAAGACTTTAAAAGTAGAAACATACAGTACGAGTTCTTCTCAGACAACTCAACTTAAGATCCAAGGTACTGATAAAAAGTGAGTGTTGACATTAACAACCTGCAGGGTTCAACAGATCCTTTCACTACTTGAAAAACTTTTGTCTAGTGCTATGATTGGCTGAAAGTCTGGTGGTGGGATTTAGGCCCTAGTGGTGCTGGAGGAAAGGGGGTGGTGGCTGTCTGTTGCTGTCAGTCTGTGTGCTGTGAACCTTGCCTCTGAATGCTATATTTACTTACACAGAAGACTCCCACCCCCCTCCACTGTCCTTCACTCTCACATTCATGGCTGACATCTGACTTATAGAACAAAGGAGCTCAGAGAGAACTGACTGACTCCTGTCAGTGTCAGAAGCCTGTGAAGCAACTGGAAAAGTTTTTTTTAATTAATTAATTCAAGTTGTAACCAATACATATCAGTTAGTTTGAGGGCAGCTGTTAAAATAACAGGCAGCAGTTTGAGACTGGACTGGGTTACAGAAGCTCTAAATTAGTTTATCTACCTTCCATCTCTGCAGGGTGCAAAAAGCTGCTGTGTGTTTTTTAAGAGGCCCACAGATGTGTGAACACATTTCTCCAGTTTTATTCTCACTACACTGGGTATTTTTCATATTAGGATTCGTTTTAAAGGTCTTCCTGTCCTTTACCTTGCCCTGTAGGATCTGCTACAGCCTGATGCCCTCAGGCCAGCTGATCAGGTTTATTTTGCTGTAGCAGATCCCATGTTGTCATTTGTTGTTCCTGTTTTATTTATTTTTTTGTAAAACACTTTGGTCTTTGGGCTGCATGGTGGCGCAGCTGGTTAGCACTGTTGCCTCGCAGCAAGGAGGTCGTGGGTTCGCGTCCCGGCTCTGCGGCCTCTCTGCGTGGAGTTTGCATGTTCTCCCCGTGCATGCGTGGGTTTCCTCCGGGTGCTCCGGTTTCCTCCCACAGACCAAAGACATGACTGTCAGGCTAATTGGGCTGGTAAATTGTCCTTAGGTGTGAGTGGGTGTGTGGTTGTTTGTCTCGTTCGTCTCTGTGTGGCCCTGCGATGGACTGGCGACCTGTCCAGGGTGTCCCCCGCCTCTCGCCCCTTGACCGCTGGAGATAGGCACCAGCTGCCCCGCGACCCTCTGTGGAGGAATAAGCGGCTACAGAAAATGGATGGATGGATGGACTTTGGTCTTTGTTGTTTTGAAATGAATTATAAATAAAGTAGGATTTGACTGGACATGAATGTGCTTTAATATGGTGTGATTTTTACGACTGGACCAGTCATCTGTTCCTGCAGAGCTCAAGAATTAAAACCACTTTGACTCAGCAGCTTAAAAGAAGCACTATAAAATCAGTCACATGACCATCAAACAGCTGTGAGTTCTGCAGAGTGAAAACAAAAAAGAGTAGAACTTCCTTAAATGACAAAAAAAAACAACTGAAAATGTCTCTGCAGCTGGAACTAAAAGTTCTACTCTATTCAGCGTCATTACATGTAATAGTTACATGTAGACAAGGTTTATTACAAAACAAAGTGTAATCTTTATTTACTGATTCCATATTAAACACATTATTGTATTGAAATGATTTCTGATGCAGTAAATCAGTCAATACATATCAGTTCCTTTTATTCAATAATTCAGGGTCTCACCTTTGCCAGCTGAGCGTTGACCCAGTTGGTGAAAGTTCTCTTCTGAATCTGTTCCTGCTCCACTGTTAAAATAAAGGAAACACATCATGTCATTTTATAGCACAGTTATGACTAATGATGCATTTGACTTCAAGGTCAGTAAACAGGAACTATTATCTCAAAGCAGAATTACTATATCAAAGTTGACAGGTCTCCACAGAAACAATAACTGGCTTATTGCTGGAAACACTTGTTTTTTTTTTAACATTACAACAATTACAGAAATATATTTTACTGTTTTCTTTTCATATATAACACAAATAATCTAGTGCCACATCACACCTCTGTAGAAAATGTGCCAATGCATCTTGCAGCTAAGTGATGACAAGACTGGAACTGTCAGACTTTCACTGCCCAAAAGCCACAGACATGAGTCATCTCCTCTTCTCTAAACACAAAACCCTGGTGTCAAACCCAGTCTGGTACCCTGTCCTGCAGGCTGAGCTATGAAGTGAGATTACAGTTGACTACGTGGAGTTGAAAGTCAGAGTTTTCAGAGGATCTGTTAGTTGGGTCACCATGTCACAATACAAGGTATTGTGATTAAAATAAAATCACAATGCAAGGTGTAGTAATAGACCATCTTAAGGATGCCCTTGATTATCGTAATATCTGTAAAGATAATATGATCAGATATTCATGTCAGGTGTGGTGTGTTGGGACTGCTAAAACCACAAATCAGGGAAATCCAACAGGTTGGGTTGTCCTAGCCCATGTGTGGTGTCTCCCAGAGGAGCAGCATATTGAAAGGTACATGTAGCCAATCAGAAAGTGAGGTGAGATAAGCAGTCTGCCTGGAGCCAGAGGAATCCCAAATCAAAACAGCTGTTTGCTTTATTTGCTGTAACAAAACTGTCATGTGTGCATTGTTGTTTATAATGAAAAGCTGTCATGTTTCTTTACTCAAAAATCACGTTTGATCTCCAAATCATTCTGCAAAAATTCACATCTGACCTGTTCCTGGATGAAATCTGTTCATGTGTGATGTGTTGCTTTTGCCGTGTGGCCAGACACCACACACTGTAGGACCAAAGAGCTTAACACACAAGATTTGTTTATCACCATGTGGGGTCTTTCATATTTTGAAATCTGCCATCAGTTTGGAAATCCTGCAGTGTGAACTGGTCCTAAGTCGCAGAAAGGATCACTGGTGCCAACCTGACCTCCATCCAGGACTTGGACTCCTCTAGGGGGAGGAAACGGGCACCTGGCATCAGAAGTGACCCAGCTCACCCAGGATTTAACCTTTCACCTCTCCCCAGTGTTACAGACCAATGTACAACAAAACCACTAGAATCAAAACAGTTTTTCTCTCCAGGCTGTCAGTTGAACGGTCACATTCAACAACAACAAAAACAAACCAAGACAAAAAAAAGCTAACTTGGTGGTCAGAGGGACTTGGAGGCAGTGGCGGCCCGTCCATAGGGGGCGCTAGGGCGCCGCCCCACCAGTCCCCAGAGGAAGAAGAAGAGAAATAGGGATCACAAAATATAAAAAACTAACATAAAAATAAAACTAAATGAGCCATCCATTATATATACAATAAGTGCTGTGTATAATCTGCATTTAGGTGTAGTTTAGAAAGGTTTTCTTACTATTTTTTACTGGACCAATAGGTCGTGTTTCTTTGGGTTCTACTGCGCATGTCTGGACGGGACGCCATCCCAACATAGCGCATTGTTTTCTGCTCCTGACGCATGCGCACTGGCTATTTTTTCCTGCCGTATGCGCACTGAGTGCAAAAATTAGGACATCGCTCAGGACGCAGGTCTTCAGTATTCAGTATTAGTTAGAGATAGATTTATTTGTTTGTGGTGTCAGTAGAAAGATAATTGTGAATATTAAGTAATGTTTTTGACTTTGTCAGGTTGTTTTTTCCTTGAAACTTTTACAACTTCTGTTGTGACCACATTGTGGTTGTTTTTTTATTTTTATTTGTATCTGATTGTATTGATATTATTCTAAGGTCTCCTTATGAAGACTTTATGATTTCTTTAATGTTTGATGTGTAGAATTAGACCTAACAGCGCCACATTTCTAGAGAACTGGTGGTACTAGGGATTTTTACCAGTAAAATATTCAGTCAGATGAAAATATTTTGCATCATTCCCTGCCCCAGTGGTGATATGTGATTTTTTTGCACATCTGAAAACTGACTAGCAAAAATGCGCCCCACCCAAAAAAAAATTCACCAGCCGCCACTGCTTGGAGGGCGCCGGTGCATGGCATCCCTGCCTCTGTCAGAGTGTCCAAGGGCAGCTGTGACTACACCATAGTTTATCACCACCAGTGTGTGAATGTGAGTGTGAATGGGTGAATGACTGATCGCATTGTACAGCACTTTGGGGAGTGTTCAACACTCTAGAAAGCACTCTATAAAAACAAGCCATTTAGCATTTACCAAACTAAATCAGGGAAATTATTATGTAAATAGTACCTGTAAATACAGGCTTCAAATTATGTTCCTAATTATCTAGTAATTTATTGTTCTGAAAAAGGTGTGCATGAATGTTTGTGGATAAGTAGAACAGCAAAAGTGAAACAGGAGTCAAATTCAGTGTGTGCTTCATACTTAGTCAAAAAAACCTGATTCTGACTCTAATATTCAGCCCATATAACCAGAACCTTTGTAGAAACACCTTTATGAGCTTAATGAGAAAATATGAACATTTGCATGAAAACTTGACTGCACTCATAATGCCTAGATTAAGAAAAATAATGAAGAAAAAAATGTGTGAATACTTCAGAACTATAAACTAGAGGTATATGTTCAGTCCTGATTTCCTGATTTGTCTGGTTATCTATTAATATTAAACTAAATTGATTGACTTTGTTTTGCTCTCCAGGTACTCCAGCTTCCTCCCACGGACCAAAAACATGGCTGTCAGGCTAATTGGACTAGTAAATTGTCCTTAGGTGTGAGTGGGTGTGTGGTTGATTGTTTGTCTCGTTCGTCTCTGTGTGGCCCTGTGATGGACTGGCGACCCGTCCAGGGTGTCCCCCGCCTCTCGCCCCTTGACCGCTGGAGATAGGCACCAGCTCCCACGCGACCCTCTGTGGAGGATGAAGCGGTTACAGAAGATGAAGGGATGGACTTTATTTTGAAAAACAAATAAAAATTGTCAAATACAAACCAAGAAAAAAAAAGATGATTCACGAACATTCTGAACCTCAGAAAAAAATTAAGAGATATCCATTTCATTTGATCAGTGATGTGATTAATGGAACAGAAACAGAAAAAAAAGTCTCAGATGGTTCTGACCCAACCCAAACAGCAACAGTGTCACGGTTTCCCCTCCTTCTGACCGCTCCTCCCGCTAAGACTCCATTTCCCATCATCCCTCTGGCTTCACCTCCTCTATAAATGACCCTTCACCCCTCACACCTGTGCTCAGTCATCGATTCATTCATTCATGCTACGAGCTTCATCCAAACCTACCAGGCTTCCGAGCTTCATCCTCAACCTACCAGTAAGTCAGTTTTACTACTTACTTATCGGAGTAGTCCCGCGGTCTCGCTTCCATCGAGAACCGCACGGCTGCTCCGAGATTAACTGCGTGTACGCGAACGCTCAGCGCTAATTACTGCCGCGTTTGAGCCGCACACACGCTACACTCAAACTCACAGAGGTTTCAGCCGATCCGATCTGACAGGATGACTGAGCCCACAACCGACCCTGCTGAGTTTGAGCGGATGCGTTCTGAGCTGACCCACCTGCGTTCCGTAGTGGATCGCCAGAACCTCCGGATCGAGTCGCTGAACAACACAGTGCTCCAGCTCACGGCGTCCGTCACCGCTCTCCAGCGACACCAAACGGTTTCAGCTCTGGAACCCCATATCCACCTTCCGGACCGCTGGAACGGAATCGACGGCCGCCCCGATGGGTTGTTAGCCTCGCTGGACATGTTGTTCGAGTGCCAGCCGACCAAGTACACCTCAGCCTGCTCCCGTGTAGCTCTGCTAACATCGCTGCTAACCGGTCGAGCTCAGGAGTGGGCTGCGGCTCTGTACAACAACAAATCCCCTGCCTGCAACGATTATCCGGCGTTCGTCAAGGAGCTGAGGAAGACATTCGTTCCTCCCAGCAGCGAGGTCGGAGCCGAGTCCCAGCTGCTCAGACTCCGTCAACGGGCCCGTCCTGTGTGCCAGTACGTGGCGGAGTTCCGGACCCTAGCCGCTAAGCTAAAGTGGGAGGACGCGGCTCTGAAGTCCGTGTTCGTCGAGGGACTGGCCGACTACATCAGGGACGAGATGGTGGGCCGCGAGCTCCCCAACACTCTGGACGCTGTAGCGGACCTGGCCCTACAGATCGACCGGCGTGTCCTCACTCGCCCCCGCTCCTCAAGAGCCCCTCACGCCGCTGCTCCGGCTGCTCGACCGGTCTCTCCCGGCGCGGTCACGCCCCTCGCCTCTAAAGAGGAACCCATGCAACTGGGTCACCTGACCCCAGAGGAACGGCAGCGCAGATGGAGAGAGGGGAGGTGCGCCTACTGCGGCTCTCCGGAGCATCGCCGCCCTCAGTGCCCACTGCGGCCGCCGTCGGGAAACGACGAGACCCGGTAAACGTCGGGGGTGTTTTACCGGGTGCTGCCACTTCCCCCTCTAACCGTTTCCTCCTCAAACTAACCCTCCTACTGGACCAGGGGTCTACAGAACTCGAAGCTCTGTTGGACACAGGAGCAGCCGACAACTTCATAGACCAGAACCTGGCCAACCGACTCCAAATTCCCTGGTGTAAACTGGATCGTTCTATTCCGGTCACCTCTGTGGATGGTCGCCCCCTTCATCCCTTCCCAGTCCAACATCAGACCCAACCTATCCAGATGAGAGTGGGGGACCACCATGAAACCATTCAATTCCTCATCATTTCCGCTCCTTCCACACCTCTCATCCTGGGTCACCGGTGGTTCTGCCTCCATGACCCTCACATCTCCTGGTCCACCAACAGTCTAGTTCACTGGGGCCCCACTTGCCATCACCACCTTTCCTGCTTCCCCAGTAAGACCACAGAGACACCTAGCCTGCCTCAGACTCCTCTGGAGGGTGTCCCTGCTCCCTATCAGGACCTAGTCCGGGTCTTTAACAAAGAGCAGGCCTCTACCCTGCCTCCTCACCGCCCCTACGACCTGGAGATCCAACTCCAACCGGGCACCACGCCTCCACGTGGCCGCCTGTTCTCCCTGTCTCCAGCTGAGACCCGCTCCATGGATGAGTACGTCTCAGAGGCGCTCCAGCAGGGGTTCATCCGCCCGTCCACCTCCCCAGGGGCTGCCGGCTTCTTCTTCGTAAAGAAGAAAGACGGAGGCCTACGCCCCTGTATAGACTATCGGGGCCTGAACAAAATCACCATCAGAGACCGTCACCCCCTACCGCTCATGTCCACTGCCCTCGACTCTCTCTCTTAGGCCCGCATCTTCACCAAACTCGACCTGAGGAGCGCCTATAACCTGGTGCGCGTCAAGAAGGGGGACGAGTGGAAGACCGCGTTCATCACCCCTACAGGGCACTGGGAGTACCTCGTCATGCCCTTCAGCCTGTGTAACAGCCCCGCCGTGTTCCAGCGTCTCATCAATGACGTTCTGAGAGACATGTTGGGCCGGTGGGTGTTCGCCTACCTCGACAACATCCTGATCTACTCCCGATCAGAGGCCGAACACATCCACCACGTCCGGGCTGTGCTCTCCAGACTCCTAGAGAATCGCCTGTTCTGCAAACTGGAGAAGTGCTCCTTCCACCAGACCTCCGTGGCCTTCCTAGGCTTCCTCATTTCCTCCGAGGGCCTCTCTATGGACCCCCAAAAGGTCCGCGCTGTCGCAGATTGGCCTCACCCCACCAGTCTCAAGCAGCTCCAAAGCTTCCTGGGGTTCGCCAATTTCTACCGCCGCTTCATTAAGGACTACAGCTCCATAGTCGCCCCACTCACCTCTTTAACCAAACCAACCAATCAGCCCCGTCCATTCTGTCTTCCCCCTACCGCCAACCAAGCCTTCCGAGACCTCATTAGACGGTTCACCTCAGCACCCATACTGCTCCACCCGGACCCCACGAGACCCTTTGTGGTGGAGGTCGACGCCTCTGACGTTGGCGCCATCTTGTCTCAGCGGGGTCCCGACCAAAAACTCCATCCCTGCAGCTACTTCTCCCGCAAGTTCTCCTCCACCCAACAGAAGTACGGTGTGGGAGACCGTGAGCTCCTAGCCATTAAGTGGGCTCTCGAGGAGTGGAGACAGTGGTTGTTGGGGACGGTGGAGCCGTTCACCATCTGGACAGACCACCAAAACCTCATCCACATCCAGTCCGCTAAACAGCTCAATCCTCGCCAGGCCCGATGGGCCCTCTTCTTCGAACCCTACAACTTCCTGCTGTCCTATCGACCCGGTTCCAAGAACCACAAGGCTGACGCTCTGTCCCGTCAATTCGCGCACTCCGCTCCCTCTCAAGACCCCAGTCCCATCTTGCCGTCCCAACGGTTCCTGGCCCCTCTCCACTGGCCCCTGGAAGACTCTATCAGAGCAGCACTCCCCAATGACCCGGCTCCTCCAGAAACTCCCAACAACCGCCTCTACGTTCCCACAGGCTGTCGTCAGGAAGCCCTCACGTGGGCTCACTCCTCACCTTTGTCCGGCCATGCGGGCTTCGCCAGGACCCTCAAGCTCCTCCAGCGGGCCCTCTGGTGGCCGCAAATGGCGAAGGATGTTAAGGAGTACACCTCTGCCTGCGACGTCTGCGCTCGCTCCAAGTCCCTTAACCAGCCAGCCTCTGGGTCCCTTCAGCCCCTTCCAGTCCCTAAACGGCCGTGGTCCCACATAGGACTGGATTTCGTCACCGGCCTCCCAGTCGTGGACGGTCTGGACACCATACTCACCATCACGGACCGCTTCTCCAAAGCAGTCCACCTGGTGGCCCTCACTGGCCTCCCCACGGCCAAGCGCACTGCAGAACTCCTCCTTGAGCACGTGGTGCGCCTGCACGGCTTCCCCACGGATGTGGTGTCCGACCGAGGCCCCCAGTTCACCGCCCGGTTCTGGAAGGCGTTCTGTCGTCTGGTGGGTGCTACGTCCAGTCTCTCGTCCGGCTACCACCCTCAGACCAACGGCCAGACTGAGAGGGCCAATCAGCAGCTAGGACGTTACCTCCGCTGCTTTGTCTCCACCCAGCCGTCGCTCTGGCCCAAATACCTCCTGTGGGCGGAGCTCTCCCACAACATACATGTCTCCTCTGCCACCAGCCTGTCTCCATTCGAGGTGTGCTACGGCTACCAGCCGCCCATCTTCGGTCACCAGGAACCGGAGGTGGAAGTTCCCGCTGCCCAGAACATGGTCCGTCGGTGTCGGCTGGCCTGGGTCAAAGCTCGTGCTGCTATCGCTCGGGCCCAGTCCCAGTACGTCCGCCAGCATCGCCGCCGTCACCGGCCCGGTCCCTCGTTCCAGCCCGGCGACAAGGTCTGGCTCTCCACCTCCAATCTGCGCCTCCGGACCGAGTCCAGGAAGCTCACCCCTCGCTTTATTGGTCCTTATGTCATCGACCACTCCATCAACCCTGTCGCCTACCGTCTTCGTCTTCCTTCGACTCTCAAGATCCATCCTGTCTTTCATGTCTCTCAGCTCAAGCCCTACGTCTCCTCGCCCCTGGTGCCCTCTCTCTCTCCAAAAATTTGGTTTCGGTGACACTTTCTGCAATGCTATTAAGACTCGGTACTCTGGCGCTAATAGCTCTATTAGAATGAAAAATGGCACAACGTCTCGTTTTTGTTTAAATCGAGGTGTACGCCAAGGATGTCCAATCAGTCCTTATCTTTTTTTACTCTGTACTCAAATTCTTGCCTCCTATATCTCAGATGGTGCTATGAAAGGTATAAATATAGCAGATAGAGAGGTTGTCATCAGTCAGCTGGCAGATGATACTACTCTCTTTCTTAAAAATGCCAGTCAGGTGCCAATTGCTCTACAAATTATAGGGGATTTCTCAAAAGCTTCTGGATTGATCCTGAATATAAACAAATGTCAGTTATTACCTATCAAAAATTGTAATGATCAGAGTATCTGTAATATAACTGTCCAAAATGAATTAACTTATTTAGGCATAAATATCTGCAAGGATCAAAAACAAAGAATTACCTCAAACTTTCCTCCAATTATTAAAAAAACACAATCTAAACTAAACCATTGGCTACAAAGAGATTTAAGTTTAAGAGGTAGAGTTTTGCTATCAAAAGCAGAGGGTCTATCTCGACTGACTTATGCAGCCATTTCTCTATATGTGGACAATAAAACTTGCAGGGATATTGACCGAATGCTCTTTAATTTCTTATGGAAAAGCAAAACGCATTATATTAGAAAGAGTGTAGTAATGAATGATTATGAACATGGTGGACTCAATGTTTTAGATTTTACTACCTTAAATTATACATTTAAAATTAATTGGGCTAAACATTTTCTTAAAAACCCCGTCTCTGTTTGGAATTTTATCCCTCACTACATTTTTTCTAAGTTTGGTGGTTTGAAATTTATCTTAGGCTGTGATTATAATATAGAAAAGCTCCCAGAAAAGCTCTCAATGTTTCATAAACAAGTTTTGTTAGCATGGTCCCTTATATACAAACACAACTTTACACCCCATACATATTTGATTTGGAATAATAAGAATATAATACATAGTAGGAAATCACTATTTTTCTCTACCTGGGTTGAAAACAATGTTGTATTAGTAAAACAGTTATTTAACAGTAATGGCCAACTTATGTCCTATTTAGAATTTTTAAATGCATATAAATTTCTAGCTACACCTAAGGAATATGCTACTCTTTTTAGTGCAATACCTATAGGCACCATAATGTTATTTAAAGGTCTTCAACCACACGTAGCACCTATTTCTTTTCCCAATTGTGTAGAATTGTATATAGGGAAAATTTGCTTTACAAATCATAAAAATAGCAAATATTCGTGCTTTATTTCAGAGGGAGTCTTTAACTGTTCCCTATGTGATTTCTTACTGGAATTCATTTGTTGATATTAATTGGAAAAATGTATGGACAATTCCAAACAAATATCTCATAACAAACAAGGTCAGAAAAGTCTCTTTTAAAATACTTCATAAATGCTATCCTGCAAACCATTATATGAAAAAATTTAAGAAGGACATTGATGTAAGTTGTTGCTTTTGTGGAAGCCATCCTGAGACAGTTCAGCACCTATTTTGGATCTGTCCACACACTACTACCTTCTGGAAAGACGTCAGCAGATTTGTTATTGGACAGCTCCACAAAGATTTTACCCTGAAATGGGAAAATGTTGTATTTTGTTTTTTTCGAAAACAGAAAAAAGAGAATGTGTATTTTATTATTAATTTGTTACTTATTTTAGCTAAATTTTATATCCACAAATGTAAATTCAGTCATCAGAAACCAAAATTTAAACACTATTACAATGATGTTTTGTCTTATGTAAAACTAATTAGTGGTTCACTCAACAAAAAGACTATAAAGACGATCTCTGTTTGCACTATTTACAAAATGTTTGAATGTATGTAACAATTTATCTAATGTAACCCCTGGCAGTGTTCTAATATATGTTCCATTCTGTATACATCCTAGTAATTTGCAGCTACGATGTCATAAAGTGTATACTTACATTTTGTTCAATAATGTTTAATAAAAATAAATAAATAAATAACCAGAGAGAATAACTAAGAATGACCACTAGGTGGTAGTAAAACACTGCAACACAGTAGAAAATAACAATTCCAGCACACTACTTCTGCTGCAAAGTTTGACCTGTTAATTTAGAAGTGTACCGATATGTGGAAGAAAAAAATACAGATTTTTTTGTTTACCATCACTACGAGCCTGTTGATGTTGTAGCAGTTGCAGCATAGATTCCAGACTCCAGACAGTAAACCATAATAATTTAGATCCTCAGGCCTCGGCTCATACGTCGATGAAGCCCTGTTGCTTGTCAAGGGTTGGCTGACTGTGATGGTTTGAAGATCTGTGATGGATGAGTCGTCTTGTGCCACCTGAAAAAAAGACAAAACAAAGGCTTTAGTCTGTGACACTAGACACATTTTATAACAATCAGAATATTTACAAAGTTTAGAATAATGTTATACTCCTCCTCATAAATGTTAATTTAAAATTACAACAAAAAAAATCTAATAAAATACTAAATCCTTTTTTTTTTTTACTTTCTTTGATCAATGTGACATTCACATATAAATACAACTTTCTACTTACATATGTGAAGATCCCTCAGTTGGAGCTTCACCTTTCTCCATCATCACCTCCAAATCATCATCCCTATTGAAAATAAAAATAAAAAACATAAATATAATTAAGTTCAATAGATCTTTTTTCATATGAATTCACGGTATTAGACATTTTTTATTGACCTACATTTTCCAATTTTCATAAATTCTTCACCAAATCCACCACTAACTTTTAACCAACAGGCAAAACTATTTTGGTATTCAGGCAGCTTCTTACCTTTCAGATGATTCTCGTGAATGCTAAACAGCTGGTACTGGTGTTGGAGCTGTAAACAAGTGGCGTTTCAATTGTGTTGATGCTCCAAATATGGACTGATTACTGTTAAAACAAAGTCAAAATTAAAATAAAAAGTAGCATTCATCACAGGCTAAACAAATAACAGAGACACTACAACAGCCATCTCTTATTTTACACATCTATGTAATTGTAATATGTTGAAATCAAGGTCTGAAAAACTAATAACAATAAAAACAATTAACTGTAACATGAAGATCATACTTTACACATATTTTTATATTTTCCTGCTCAGACACACATTTTTTTAACTGATGAAAGAACTCTTCAGCCATCATTGAGTTCATCACAAGCTACTAATCAACCATTTTAAAAATTCTACAGTTTACAAGCAGGGAAACTTCAAAAAATGACCTTATTTTGGCACTAGCTAAATACAGCTACATGCTATGTCTGAGAGAGCTAACTTAGAGCTAATTTGCCCTTTTTTTCCTCAATATTCCTGCTAAGAGCTAACTATTTGTAACTGCTAAATCACCTCCACAACCTTTATAGGGTTCTGAAAGAGCTGCTAATCATTTATTTTAATCTAATATGCAGCTCTCAAACGTGTAAACACAGAAAAACGGAAGTTCTAGCAAATCGCAAACAATTTAGCTGTAGGCTAGCAGTTCAAAACAATGGACTGTTACGGTTAAAACACTAAATGATACAGTAAAACGCCACACTAATCAATAGCCCCAACACACAAAAGCAAAAGTCTCCTTTCCTTCAACCAAAATGTTTTGTTTACTGACATTAGCTCCGTTAAGGTCGAGTTAGCATTCAAACTACAGCTAAATGAGCTAATGGTAAAATAAACATAATGACCGTATCTGCTGTATTTGTAGTGGACATAGACGTTATTTCTAAGTTTATACGGACCAGATCAAGAAATTGATTATTATTTGTGTGTGACATTTAACCTTTTCCCTACCAGCTCACACCCTAGGAGTCGGCAGCTACAGGCAGTCGTAAACGCCTGTCCTGAGGAAGGACCCCTCTTTGCATCTTTCTGTTGACAGTAAAGATAATGCGGATGCTAATTTACAGCTTGGTGATACTTATTCAAATAACAAACTTTCAGGATGGTGATCAAAAGGAGTTACGATCACCCACAGACGAGAGGGAGCCAAAGAGCCCCCTCACCCATCTCTGACTCTGGCTCTTATCAAAAGTCAGCATCCATCTCACACTCTGTGGTGGCCCATCACCCCCACCTTTCTTCCCCAAATGAAAGACCCAGGAATTCCTTTGTGTCTCCTGTCCCTTAAGAACTCAAGTGTCTTCTCAAGGAATCAAATCTAACCTCTCTTTATACTCACAGGTTCCAGATGAAATAAAACTTCAGTGTGATCCAAGTTGGGGTAAAGAAATGTTAATATCCACAGGTTTACTTTTAAAATGTGTTTACAAGATAAAGTTTGATTTTTCCCTGTTTGATTTACTTAGGTAAAAGTTCTTTGGTTAATTTTCCTTGAAGACTTTTCATATTGTTTATCAATATGATACCAAAATATCTAGGGGTGTTTTTCTCTTTTAAATCTAATCTAGTCAAGAAACTAGAAATGTTTATTCGTCTAATGTACTCTTAAGCTTAAGAGTCACTGATTTCTCTGATTATCTGATGTGGGATTTAATGTGTTTCTATGCTTAGAATAAACGTGATGCACGCAGTCTAAAAGGTGATTCTGTATAACTCATCACGTTTCAGAGAGAAAAGTGGTAAAGATTTATTTTATTGATTAGAAACTTTATTCCTCTCATCAAAAGTTAAACCCCCTTTTTAGAAGCCATTCCTAAGTACTTCCCCTTTATGCAGATGAAGGTGGAGTCAACCACACCATTGGCTGAACCAGACTCCACCTCTGCCCCTTTAAAACCAGAAGGCGCTAACTGCTAGCTCTCTTCGGCTCTTCTCTTCTCTTGCTCTGAGAGGCACCCAGATGCATCAAAATGGCGCACGGAGCTCCATGACGTCGCATGAACCTCCATGACGTCAATTACCGGAAGTGATCGTTTGACCCGGAAGTCACGTGACCCGGAAGTCCCGTGAAGTCCCAATAAAGCGCGCGCGAAAGTTTTTCTATCCGAATTGGAAATCTTTGCTGTGGAGACAAAATGGACGTAAGTAGCTTATATATAAGTTATATCTTTTTAAAGATGGATTTTATAATCGTAGCATATGAGTAGAGGTAAATGGAGTTTCTTTTTCTCGTTTCTCCGCAGAGTTTTTCTCTCTGAATGATTCAAAAGTAAGCTAACCCGGACCTTTGAATGTTTCCTTTTAATCACAAACTCGGCAAAGGGTTATTTTTCGTAATGCTTTAGAAACTTTATAGGTCAAGTCAGATTATAAATAACAGACACGGGGATATTTAAATAAGTTTAAAATGCCAATAAAAATAAATTGCCAGAAACAGAAATAAGTTATTCACGCCAGTACAAAGTATACATTTTAATGAAATAAAACCTTACCAACTACTCATCTTTTATTTATCAAAACATTTCAAGTTCCGTCGGGCTTCCTCGTTTTAATCTTATGGAGAACTCTCAATGAGAAAGGAGTCCAGGAAGTACAAGAGTCATTGATTAAGCTTTAGTAGCTATATGTTAGTCAGATATTGTTTTAACTGAATCAGTTGTCAAATAAAAC
>SSNR01000077.1:1743321-1758963 GCA_006937965.1 Callopanchax toddi
TCCGCCTCCTCGCTTCGTCGACGGCGACCGGGTCTACACTGTTCGGCGCATCCTGGACGCCCGTCGTCGAGGTCGTGGGTGGCAGTACCTCGTGGACTGGGAGGGTTACGGCCCTGAGGAACGCTCCTGGGAACCCGCTCGCTCCATTCTGGATCCGACCCTCATCTCTGACTTCCGTGCCCGTCAGTCTAGGGCTTCTGGAGCCGCCCCTGGAGGGGGGGGGTACTGTCACGGTTTCCCCTCCTTCTGACCGCTCCTCCCGCTAAGACTCCATTTCCCATCATCCCTCTGGCTTCACCTCCTCTATAAATGACCCTTCACCCCTCACACCTGTGCTCAGTCATCGATTCATTCATTCATGCTACGAGCTTCATCCAAACCTACCAGGCTTCCGAGCTTCATCCTCAACCTACCAGTAAGTCAGTTTTACTACTTACTTATCGGAGTAGTCCCACGGTCTCGCTTCCATCGAGAACCGCACGGCTGCTCCGAGATTAACTGCGTGTACGCGAACGCTCAGCGCTAATTACTGCCGCGTTTGAGCCGCACACACGCTACACTCAAACTCACAGAGGTTTCAGCCGATCCGATCTGACAAACAGCTTTTAACTGGTTCTAACTGGTTGTGATATGACCCAAACAGCAGCAGGTATTACTTGGTTCTAACTGGTTCTGACCCGATCCAAACAGCAGTAGATATTAACTATAATAGCAGTTGACTGAAGGTGGTAGAAATAGACTTTGATCTTGGCTGTGCTCAAACTAGCCCTTAGCTTATCAGTCCTGTCAGATGTAAACTCTACATTAGATTTTTTATTTCAAAGAAAAGTTTGTCTTAGATCCATAACAGATTGGGCTGAAGAGAAACTTCATGTCCCCATCTTTAACATTATTACTTTCAAGACAACAGACCAAATAGAGGACCATCTTTGATAGGAAAAACCAAACATCCAATCACCCAAAGATCTGCTGTGCCGATGGCTCAGCTTTGGATTATGTCACAACCATTAACTATTAATGGTGCATCTGGCTGGACTCATTATCTTTCACCACTCAGATCAACAATCTGCAAACTAAAGTTAAAGCAAGCTTTTCTTTTTTGTAACAAAGCTTCCTTTACTCACGCTGCCAAACGCACCCTTGTCAAAATGACAATACTACCCATTCTGGACTACAGTGACATCATCTACAAAATGGCTTCATGCTCTGCCCTAAAAGACCTGGACATTCTTTATCACTCAGCTATCCGTTTTGTGCTCTCTTCCACACTCACCACTGTGATCTCTATAAACTGGTGGGCTGGCCCTCCCTTCACACCTGCAGACTCCACCACTGGCTTCTTTTTGTTTACAAGACAATTCTGGGCAAGACACCTCTCTATCTGTCCCCTCTTCTTCACCTCGACCATAATAATGATCACACTAGGTCTAGTGAATATATTAAAGCATCAATCTGGAGGATTTCATCAAGAGAGCAGTTTTTGAATCTAACGTCCAAAGGATCCTCCTCAAAACATCTCGACACGTGCGTCCGGTCGCGTGTGCGCGCGTGCACACGGCGCATATACGTAGCGGCCATGAACTGTACAGCTCAATGTGTAGGGTTTAATCACTCACAGTTCACAAATCTTATTCCAACAACACTACGAGGGTCTGATGAGCCCTCTCTGTCCCTGCTGCTTCTGATATTAGCTCTGTTAGCAGAGAGCTGCTGCTGGACTCTGAAGCTGAACTTGACTCGGCCCTGGATGAACTTTCTGACCAAAATAAACGCGTAACCCTGTCAAGCCTTGCCATTCTGTGAGGTGAAAGGTTTTAAAATAAAAATAAATCCATCTTTAGCTGGAGAATGGGTAGGTTTTTAGTAGAAATGAGCCGTGAGTCCTCAGTGAACGAGACGGTAAACAGAGAAACACACGGAGCGTCCTGTACGACAGCGCCCCCTACTGGTACAGGTTTGGTCGATGCGCGTGCATGTTGAGAGAATGCAGACATTTGAATTTCATTGGCTAAAAAATGTCAGCGGCAAGAAATAGTGCAAAGGGGTCTCTAGGAGGAAGGAGGGTCTTCATCAGAATGACAGATGTTGTGGAACTCAACCCATAGATCATAGTTTAGACCTGAAATATCATTTAAAACATTTAGAAAACTTTGATACAGAGAAAAATGCTCCAGATTGCCGCTTTAAGCTGATCATCCCAAACACCTCTACTGTCTTTGGCTGCAAATCCTTCCGCTTTGCAGGAGCATGTGACTGGAGCTATTTACAAAACAACCTGGAACTTGCGACTTTGACATCTTTTATCTTTAAATCTAAACTTCATCAGATTATAGCTTACTGCTGCTCTTTTTGATTCACCCAGATCACACAATTATAAAGATTCATCATAAAGATTCACTCAACTTTATGATGCATGTGTGTATGTACCCACTTTTTCAAATCCAGATTCAGATTTTCCAAAACCTGCCTTCTATTTTATTTATTATGATTTTATTTGTTCTTGTATGCTCCTAATTTGTTTCTATATGCTCAAATGTATTTTGATTTTGTTGTTGTTCTCTTGCACTATTTTCCAAGGCTCTCGGCCAGGTCATGTTTGTAAATGAGAACATGTTCTCAAACATTTTACCTGGTAAAATAAAGGTTGAAAAAAATGTTATGTTTTCACAAAAGTCAGCTTTTTTGTTCATTTTTCAAATCTATCAGTGGTTTTATGGATGACCTTTCAATGAAAAGTGTCAAAAAGAGCTTGTGACCAAACAGAGTTTATTTATTGTAAAATAAAGATGTTTTTTTCCCCACTTCCTGAAAAATTCCATTTCTGGAGATAAAAAGTTTTCACCCGGCAGCAATGATCTGCACTTTGGTCCTTGAGGTGTTTAGGACCTAAATATAGCTGACTCCATCATCAAGTATGTTTCAAAGCAAACTGCCTGGAGCAAACCTGAGTTTTACTTCTAGACACATGAAGACATTACATTACAGACTGTATTTATATTAATGTCACAAATATATTCAAATCACTGTTTTTCTTTCATAAATTCTATATGACTACTTTGGTTCTATACTAATACAATTCACAACCAGAGAGAACATTTAAAAAAATACTCACCCATTATGGAATAACTCAACTAGTGCTGATTCATTAACAACTTGACCAGATCAAGACATTCTGATGAACAAAAACATGATTTTAACTCATTTTCTCTAAATGCAGTAGCTCTATGTTAGCAGTAGAACCAGCAGCTGCTAGGACTGATTCTGGTCTAACCAGCTAACGTCTTCGTTTCCAGCCTGAGGGAACGCAGGTGAGATTTTTGGGCTCCACCTCGTTTGATCCTGACTCAGAGTCTACAGCAGGCCTGCCTAAACATGACCTGCAAAGAGCTTCTTCCCCTACAGCGTCATTGGCACATCATTCTATATACAATGGAAAATGTGGGTTTAATGTAAATGGTAACTTCGAACTGAACATAAACAGCCCTGCAGACTGGTGGTTAGTTGAAATGGAATGGTGCATTTCCAGGAAGTCTGCAGTTTATCATTGTTGTGGATTTAAAAAATATTAATTTAGAATGGAATCAGTCAAGGACATAACTTATAGAAGTGCAAATATTCATGAGATAAAAAGTAAACAAAACATGGTGCTGTGCAAAAGTCTTGAGACAGTCCTCATTTCTTTATATATTACCGGTACTTTTAGGATGACACTAACTATTTTAAAGTAGTCTTGATCAATTAGGTTTATACACTCAAAAGTTTTTTAGGCTGCTTTTACTTTGCTCGTTGGTCTTGCTTTACTTACTTTCTCCTTAATAATTTTTTGAGGATTGTGTTTGTCATAAAGACACTTAGGTCTCAGGACCGACTCGTTCAGGCATAGAAAGGTTTTTATCAATGTACCTGTTTTCTGTATTATCGATGTTGTTTCTAAGTATTGAGCCTTTAAATCTGACAGAAGAAAGACTAGAAAGGCTGATAAAATCTTCTACATACTTGTGAAACATGGTAACAATACATGAAACAGCCCTGCACCCATAGGGTAGGAATACAGTAAGTACAGGGGAATGTACTGTGTAAATACTTGGTAAATTATTGGAGTACATACAGGGTAATTAGAAGGAAATTTACCAAGTGGATCCTTGGTAGTTACTGAAGTACATATAGGGTAAATACCGGGTACTCATAGGGGTAAGTACAGAAACTGTGCTGCATTTTGAAGTAACTTTTGACACATTATTTACAACGGTACATATGGGATACTTATGCAGGCGTTTACAGGGTAAATACTGGGTACTTTTGGGGGTATGTACAAGGTTAGTACCCAGGTAAGCAACATACCCCAATAACCTACATTCTGTATGCACCACAAAACTACATAGTACTTTGACACATGGCTTGGACCTGGAATTGAACCCTGACCTGATCATGCTCACCTGTTGCCTGTCTAATCATCTCCACCTGTGCTCTCCAGGATGTAAGCTTCCTCCAGCCACAGCTCTGGGCCAGATTATCTGATGCTCTTGGAGATGATATCCAGCCTTTATCAAGTCAAGTTCTTTAACTTTTTAGACCCTGTTTCTGCCCCCAGGACTCCAGCCCTTTGCCTGCTAACCTCACATACCTGGATCTCCTGGTTTTAGGCCCTTGCCTGATCTCCGACTCCTCTCTGCCTGCTGGACCTTGGTGCCTTCCTGCTATCTGACCCCACGTGTCAGACCATTCATATGACCACGCCTCCTATGTCCCCCCCATGGTGAGGGATCTCTAACTATCTGTTCTCTCGTTCCAGTGCCACCAGGGACATATCAGCAAAAGTTCATGTGGCCTGGCATTTGGGGCCGCACAACCCTCTCACACCAATAAAAACTGTTATTGCTTCATTCTGTGTTAACAGTATTCTTTGGTCCGACATACCCCAGGCCCTGACACTTAAAAAAAAAAACAACTGACCTTGCAGCAGCATGTGGACGTTGTCGATGTCCAAGGGGATGGACTCGCTCTCCCTTAAATCAGAAGTCATCTTTTGTTCTAACAAACTTCTCACAGCATGGCACCAGTCTGTAAGTAAGTAAGTAAAGTTTATTTATATAGCACCTTTCACAGAAAAAAATCACAAAGTTCTTCACAGAAAACAGAATCAAACATGATATAAAATAAAATCAATAAAACAAACAAAATATCATTACACATCAAAATCATTAAACAACAACAAGAGAACATAAAAGAGTTATTTAAAAGCAGTTTTGAATAATTGGGTATTCAGCTGCTTTTTAAAGGAGTCCAGACTGTCTATACAGCGTAAAACTAAAGGAAGTTCATTCCAAAGTCGCGGTTCAACAGACTGGAAGGAGCGATCACCTCGACTTTTAAATCTGGTCCTTGGAACTGTTAGGAGATTCTGGTCTGTGGACCTGAGGACTCGGGTTGGAGCGTATGGCTTTATCAGTTCAGTAACATAAAGAGGAGCTTGACCATGTAGGGCCCTGAAAGTTAGAGTCAGGATTTTAAAATGAACTCTACATTTAACAGGTAACCAGTGCAGAGACCTCAGAATAGGAGTGATGTGATCTTTTCTGTTTGCTCCAGTGAGGAGCCTCGCTGCAGAGTTCTGGACCAGCTGAAGGCCATAAAGGGCTTTTTGGTTCAAACATGTGAAAAGTGTGTTACAGTAATCTAGACGGGAGGAGATAAAAGCATGAAGAACCATTTCCAGTTCAGGTTTTGACACCAAAACCTGAACTGGAAAACATGAACTGGAAAACTGCAAGTCAAAGGAGAACATGAACTAGTGGAAGTATTTACCAAAGCTCATAATCCATGTGACTGGCTCCAAAAACTAAATACTTAAGAGTTTGTAATGTAAGCTATAGACTTGAATGTAATAAAATAGTTTTTACTTTTCCTGTGCTTTTTGTTGCCCACAGTCAAATGTGGGTGATGATGTTTGAGCCCGTGTCTATGTCTATGAGTCACGCTTGAATCTACATCTGAGGCAACCTAATTCAAGATGGCCACCACAACTAATTATCATTAGAAAACATTAAAAGGTCCATATTTCAATTTTACCAATACTGACCTAAGTGTTGCTGAGGAAAGTAAGTAAGCACCATTCACTCACTGCACAGACTCCAAGAAATAACAGCTCATACAAAATATTGCAATATTTCAAAAGATTGTACTTACATTTTTTTAAAAGTTTTTAAACGGTCATGAAGGCAGAGTGATGATAATGATACTACACCTCCACTGCAGGGAGTGAGAGCAATGCAGGGGGGATGATTGCATAACAACCCCATTCTCTTTAACATAGTTATAATAATAATAATAATAATGGATTGGATTTATATAGCGCCTTTCTAGACACCCAAAGCGCTTAAAGTAGTAGTAGTAAAGATAGTTCGGCCCATCAACTGACAGGTGGGAGCTGTGGTTGTCAAGGAGCAAAATGTAGAGTCTTTCTCTGCAACTCAGTGGCTGGGACAGAACAGGACAGGGCACCCAGGATTCCCCTCTCTGCAAATGTCAAAGATCCAAATTGCATGTAGTCACTTCTAGCTACTACCCTATTTGGTTTGTGGACAGTATTAATGTCTGCTTCATTCATATTGCAAATGCTCTGGTGTCATGCTCTGGGCTCCTGCAGGCAGTTCTGTGTTTTTCCTCCCCAATCAGCAGGGTGCAACAGGCTAATTACCCTGATAAGCCGCAGCTGCAGTCAATCAGTGGTGGAGCTTAAGAGGACCTTGCTGACTGTGAGACAGTGCCAGATTGTTCCACTCCTCTGTGGTAACACAGGCTTCCTGTTTGAGATCCCAATCTCTTTTGTTCTGGTTAAACCTGTGTTTTTTATCCTCCAGTAACCCCTCGGCTGTCGTCCCATTCTTACGTCGTCTCCAGAGTCTTCTTCCACCACATGCCTGCCTGGTCTGCCTGTCCCCCTACCAGCCTCTTGCCTTCACTCACTCTCCTCTCCACCACTCTACCCTTCCTAACCCAGGACTGGCACTCCCTTCCTTTGAGTCCTTCCTTCTGTTCCACAATAAGACCTCCACTCTATATACAAACCTGCATGTTTCATTACCCTCCGCCTGTGCTCATTCTCCTCTCCTCTCTCCAGTGAGGTGGCGTACCATCCCACTGGATCATTGGGATCTCCCAAGATCCACACCTCTCAGCTTTTATTAATAAATATTGCTTTTTTTCCACTTACCTCCTGTCCTCCAGCTGTGTGTGTACGCTCTAGGGTCCTACCACAACCTCACACCACATGACAACGGGGGCTAAAACTGATGTATTTTCATTGTGTTCTTCAAGTTGACAAAGAATTGATCTACAGTGCAGAGCTGGTGGACTCAGGAGTCCAGATTGAGAGTGACAGGTGTCTCATAAAAAAATCCAGAGAACCAGTCTGCTTCTGCTATATCTTTCTCAGCCCAGGTTTAGTGGACAAACATCTTAAATTGCATCATTATTTGCAAGTTTGTGGACTTCAATGGAAGAGAGGTTTGTGGAGAGAATTCTGCAAGAGAAACCTTATCTGCTTCTTCAAGATCCCAGTCCAAATGAAACATCACACCAAGTCATCTTTCTGTTGGAGACAATGGGGGACTGAAGGCAAACCACTGTCATATTTTCTGGACTTATCCAGTAAAAATCCCTTTTTGGAAAAAGGTGTCCATGACCCAGAATGGTTCTTCAGTTCAACATCCCATTTCATTAAAGACTCTTTACCTGGGTGGGCCCAGATGGGTCACAGCATCACATTAGATCCCATACCTGTTTCAGATCTTCACTGTAGCAGCCAAGAAAGCCATTACTAGAAATTGTCTTAAGCATCATACTCCTGCATTAGATGAGTTGTACAACATTGTTTAAGAACAATCTTATTGAATGCAAAAACGTGAATTTTTTTAAACAATGGGAAAGATGGATTGAGTACATAAAACACGTAAGACACGATTAGATTTAAAAGGCAGTCACATTGTCCTTCTGTTAATGTTAAGCTGATAGTCGTAGGTTGGTATTTTTTAGAAGACACACCCAAGAGTTCACCTGTTAGGGTTTATTTTTCTCTGCCCACTTCATCCCTTTATTTACTGTACTTGTCATGTGTTCAACAGTGATTTTACATGTACACACAAAAACTATGAAAAACAGAATTTTTAAAATAGGAAGACAAGTCAAAATAAAAGTCTGATGCAGCAGTGATGTAATCTACCAGCTGATTTTCCCACAGTTTGAATGAATAGCTTCATTATTCTATTTGTCATTGAACCAGCGTCCCGGTACAACACAATTTGGTTTCAGTACAGCCGTTCCAAGATCAGACAAACAACATACATAATACAAACAGGAATCAGGTGCCTGAGGGCAATCACTGCAACGCGCTCCCTTTGTAGAACAGATATGTGGTAAAACAAGAGAGAAGGTGCGTAGGGATAAAAAAAATCTTGTCTCACTTCTCTGCCCTCCCTTATGAAGTTCAGGGACTTGACACATGCAAAAACTGCCTCACTACATTCAGGTGAAAACCGACTAAGACAATCACAACATAACATGATGAAGGAAGGAGGGGAGTGGGAACCTCCCACCAGCTAAAACGAGTCTGCAGCAGACTCGCGCAGGCCTCAGCTTCAGCCGCAGGAGGGGGGTGGGGAGAGAGGTCATCAGGTCCGTGGCAAGCATTGAAGTGTGGGGGGCATGTCTGTGTGTCAGTAGGATATGTATGTTGTAATCGGTACATGTGAGGATAGGGGGAGGGGGGCACCTTCAGCCACCTCTGGGGAGAGGCACCCAGATGCATCAAAATGGCGCACGGAGCTCCATGACGTCGCATGAACCTCCATGACGTCAATTACCGGAAGTGATCGTTTGACCCGGAAGTCACGTGACCCGGAAGTCCCGTGAAGTCCCAATAAAGCGCGCGCGAAAGTTTTTCTATCCGAATTGGAAATCTTTGCTGTGGAGACAAAATGGACGTAAGTAGCTTATATATAAGTTATATCTTTTTAAAGATGGATTTTATAATCGTAGCATATGAGTAGAGGTAAATAGAGTTTCTTTTTCTCGTTTCTCCGCAGAGTTTTTCTCTCTGAATGATTCAAAAGTAAGCTAACCCGGACCTTTGAATGTTTCCTTTTAATCACAAACTCGGCAAAGGGTTATTTTTCGTAATGCTTTAGAAACTTTATAGGTCAAGTCAGATTATAAATAACAGACACGGGGATATTTAAATAAGTTTAAAATGCCAATAAAAATAAATTGCCAGAAACAGAAATAAGTTATTCACGCCAGTACAAAGTATACATTTTAATGAAATAAAACCTTACCAACTACTCATCTTTTATTTATCAAAACATTTCAAGTTCCGTCGGGCTTCCTCGTTTTAATCTTATGGAGAACTCTCAATGAGAAAGGAGTCCAGGAAGTACAAGAGTCATTGATTAAGCTTTAGTAGCTATATNCTTGAATCTCCAGAGCCTAATGGCCATCCTGTTACAGGCTCAAACCAGCACTATGTCCTGTATGACAAGTTTCATCAGGAAAATACCAAGGACCCAAAGGATGTTCTAAGAAGGATATATATAGTTCCAGAACTGCAGGCAACTTTGAACAGCCAAGTTGCAGAGCAACTCTTTGCTTGTCTGCGCAAAAACAATTATTTTTTAAATAACATGGGTCCTTCAGGTCACATTTTCCTTATGCGAAACATACTGGAACACCGAAACAACAACCAAAATGAACAACTCCTGAAACGTCAGTTAAGACGAGGTCTACAAATCCAACACCAGAACACCACAACCTGGACTAAGTTGGGCCAAGTGAGACTGGGTAAATCTGATACGTTATTTTAGCACAAAAATGGCATGTAATTTTCATAATTGTAATATATTGTATATCTTTACACACTAAACTAAAGGTCCGGAAACAACCACACAAAGCAAAAGTGTGTCACCAGAGCCCAGGCCAACAACACCACAACATGCACAAACAGATTTGGGCAATCTTCAGGCAGGTACGTCCAGTGTCCAGGTGGTAGTGTATGCAATAAATAAAATTTCTATGTTGTTTCATTACTGGGTTTTTTTGTTTGTTTGTTTTGGTCATCTTCAGAAACTTCTTTACAAGACAAAGAAAAGGTCATTCACATGGAAGCTCCATCCAAGACCTCAAATGAAAGAAGTCATTGCGGGCCTCACTGTGCAACTGTCACAGCCTTGGATTCAGTGGAAGCCAAACGCTCATCCTGGTCATTTCGTTTGCATCCAGATCAAGAGAAAGTGGTAACCGTCTTCTATATTCAGTATTTTCATGTGAGGTGTTTCTAATAAAAGGTTTCCTTTCAGTGTTACAATAGTACTTAAAAAGTGTTTCTATTTTTTGGTACAGCTCGAGTACGTACTGGACACCAGAAGGCCAAGCGGCGAACTACTTATAAGGACTTTTAAAACCTGCTTGACTCGATCAGACTTCCTGACACTGGGCCTGACACGATATATGGAGTCTACCGTAAGTTATTTGGACTTGTCCTCAAAATATATTTTCAATGTGCTTACTTTACTAATAACAAAATACTATCTTCTGTCATAGATTGGAAATGCCTGCATGGAATTGATCGAGAACATCGCAATTGCAAAGGTACTATTTGCTGTATAGCACAACAATAATATAAAAATAATTGTATGCAATTTCATAACATAATAATCATTACATTTTCTTTCCTCACAACATAAAGAGGATTTATTCCTTTATGTTTGTGTACATATTTGGGATATAATATTTATAATTGTAATGTTTAATCAGGGAAAGACTGTGCACGTGGTAGATTTGTATGTCAGTCCCACCTGGCTACCACCGGTCAATAATGAGCCAATGGCAAGTCTACCTGTAAGTATACTTAATCTTTGTCACATACACATTACCATATAGGGTTTAAGTTTTCAGAATAAATATTTGCTTTTGTTTTTCTATGGGAAGACTTTTTCCCATCAGAAGGACGCCATTGTATTCCCTTTATGGACACCTGGGCATTTTCAACTATGTGTGAGTACCAGTACATAATTTCATAATGAGATTGACAACATGATTATGTTTTGATACAGAAACCATAGTTTGTTAAAATGTGACTTGGGTGTTTGTTTTTGTTTATTGTCTCTATATAATCTAACACTCACATTTACCAGGCTGGCCTCCAAGTCAATCTTTGTGCAAATGCATCCCCAACACGAAAGTGCTTTCAATCCTTACTATGTAAAAGTGTTGTTGTGTTCTGAACAACAAGGCCTGTCCTCTATAGGTAATGAAGCCAGCAAAGAAAGAGATTCTGTTCCTTGACTCCCTGTATGCCGCAACTGAGTCAGGATTTACAGGCCAGCAGTACATGCCAATCCTGAGGTTACACTTGAATCGCTTCTCTATTTTGGTCACGTTGCTCAGACAGTTTTTTTTTTAAATTGGGGTGCGGTGCCTAAGAACTTTAAAATTCACATATTACTTCTTGCCACTGTGTTTTTGAGGTAATGGTCTTCCTAGGATTTTTTGGTCATGTTCTGAAGACCTTTGCATGCTTATTGTTTGTTATACACACAGCCCTTTCAGTAATTTCTTTTCCATTCATACAAATGTAAATTTTTAACATGCAAAATTTACAGGGACGTTGCTGGAAAGTTATGTCCAGGTTCATGGACGGAGAAAACTGGCATGGATCTAACGGTAAAATTGCCTAATTCACACTTGATCATTTTAATTGATGAGGCTATTAATGTTTATTTAATTTTATTCAGGCATTCCCGAAGCAAGACTTTGGCTCGGACTGTGGCGTATTTATGCTAATGGTAGGTAATCGCAGTCTGTGCTGAAAATGTGTTTTGACCCTTTTTCATTTAGCTCATCGTCATAAAGTCTGAGGTTGTATACTTTGTTAATGGATAATTCTGATGTGAAATATGATAAAATTGTTGTTTTGTGATAATTTACTCTTTTTAGAATTTATGATGAACTATGAAGATATAAACTGGTTATGTAGGTTGTTTTTTTGTTTACACAGTCTGCCTTGTACACCGTACTGGATGCCCAGTTTGACTATTCTGTCGTAAGTACACTTATTCATTGCAACTCACATTTTTTAAAGTCAGCATTTTGTGTTGTGCACTAAACTGAACAAATCTTTTCAGCATGACATGCCTGTGTTAAGGAGGTGGTGGTGCCTATTGCTTTTGGAAACCAACACTTTGGACAGGTAGAATGGCACAGTGTTGTATTCTTTACGTTGATCCTGTCATATGTTATTTTAGCCATTCTAATAATTATCTCCAGTGTTTAATAACCTTGCTGAAAAATAAATGGCATTGTCCTAAATTTTTGTCCAAATGCAGCGATGACCTAAGGACCTTTCGAAATGACTCTTATTTTATCAGTTTTTATTCACCTACTTTGTAAATGACAGACTTCAGCTGTTTAATGTCCATCGAGCATTATTAGGGTTCTCTTTGATCTTGCACTTCATGTAAAGGTATATGATACATACATGGCTGTAAGGGTTAATTCAATAAACAGTACTAGATTCTAACATTGTTCTAGACAATATTAATTATTTTGTCATTTTAGTTATGGCAAAGTATTTGCTCACTGGACAAAGGAATGCCAGGAGCTCCTTGGTGGAAATCACACCCCAGTTTTTTGGCTAAAAAGAAAGCTGCAGCATGACACTGTGGTAAGTTTCCAAGATGCACCTTAATACACAATACATAATAAAGATTAATATAATAAAGACTATATTAAAACACTGTTGAAATTTGCTTGTCTCTGCATGGCCAACAATGCAGACATTTTTCCACATTATGTCACGTCATAATACAGTACTTAGGTAGGCAAAAATCTAATTTGGAAAAATGACTTTTTCAGCCAAAAACACAAGAGAAGGCCCTTGACAGACAACAGTGCATGGCTGACCCATTAAGGTTCTGTGTGTTTCAGACCTCAAGAAACACAGGACTAAGGTTGGTCTCCAAGCTGAAACTATAAATTCTAAAAAGAAAACTGAAATGTCTTCATAATGTTGAAAGATCAGATCATAAATGGAATACTTGGTGACAATGAACGCAGTGTAAAGCCTGATTTATACTTCTCCGACAGCACGTTTGCGCTCAGACGCACACGTATTGATGGAGACGTTTTTGATTTTTACTTCTCCGTCAGTGTTGTGAAGCAATTCTCTACCAGGACAGCAGAGGGCGCATAACTTTTCTGCAGTAATGCCCTCCGGTCGACCAAAGTTTGTTTATTTCAGCTCAGTAATGGCCGACAGAGAGCGAATTTTGATTGAGTTTGAACAGATTGATCTCGAAGAACAAACAATGTTGTTAAAAAGAATTAAACAGGAGTGAGGAGACAGCGGCGTCTGTTGAATGTCCGTCCGTTCAGTGAGGACGAGGCAGACGACGAGCGAAAATGTAGCTCTTGTTTAACCCTTTAGGGACACTGATGGATGATATAAATGTTCGTACTTCGTCTGCCAGACGGTTCTCGAGCTGATCCATATCTGCTTCCGTGAGATTCTACTATTACTACTCTGTTGATAGCGGCATGAAGCCGGAAATGATCACGGGGTGTTGAGCCGACCAATCACAGGCATGCGTTGTCCGTCGCTTTCGACGCATAGTTAGAATTTTGGGCATGTCTCCGTCAGCCTCTGCGAGCATGTCGTAGAGAGCTTGCGTCGACGCATAATGGCGTTGCGTGTCTCCGTAACGACGCAGACGGAGAAGTATAAATCAGGCTTTAGAGCCGGCTCGTTCGCGAACGACACATCACTAGTGTGNGTATCTAGGTTCTTTGAAAGAGTACAGTGAATTGAAATACCTTATTAATAATGTGAAGCTCAGACCAGATAAGATTGAACAATCATTTTATTTGAAAAACCTAAGAACACAGACAGAAGAAAACAGTTTAGCCAGAGACCGTGTTAAATACGCGGAACAAGAAAGGGATGTAATGAGGAACACTCTAGATGGAAAAAGAACAGAAAATTAGGATTCTAGAGAAATAACTCAAAGCTGCAGAACAAACCATAGCCGACACTTCTCGGCCGAGCCGTAGCCGACAAAAAGAGACGACTGCGGAGCGCAGCGTCAGACCCTCTGCACCTGCAGAGGAGGCTCAGCCTCAGGAAAAGGCTGAAAAACCGGTCAGAGAAGGACGTCCGAGGTCCCAACTGATCTTGTCTGGATATCTGAACAGGGTATTTTTCTTATGTGAAAAACCATGTTATGTTTAAAGACATTATAGATGCAGTAGATGATCTTGGAACAAGCGGTTTATATATATATATATATATATATATATATATATATATATATATATATATATATAATATATATATATATATATATATATATATATATATATATATATATATATATATATATATATATATATATATATATATAAATGGTTTTTGCACTACCTGTACTTATTTCTACAAATGATCTTTTTCTACAGGAAGGTGGATGTTCTGTCACTTCTGTCACGGTTAACCACTATTCAGATAAAGGTAATTAGTGAACAAGATGCTATTAGAAATTGCCGTATCTCATTTATTACATGTTCCCCATGAACTCTTTGCTTTCAGACACTACATGATGACTTGATGATGGGAAAAAAACTCTCAAACAGACTGTACCTGTGGGAAAATCCAGGCACATCATCCAATTTAAAACAACATTTGAAACTAAGGAGTCTGAATTTGAGTGACCAGCGGGTAAATTAAAAAGTCAGCTGTCACATTTATGTGTTTAAACACACATCTATTTGTGTGTGTGTGCGTGCGTGTACAGATAAATGTATGTATATGTGTATGTATATATGTTTGTGTGGTTATTTAAAATTTTTATTCCTATTTCATCAGATCTTTGAGCTACTGAAGAGCGTTGAAGAGGTGACAGGTTTAGGAGCCCGGATCAAAAAGGGGGAGATGGCTCTTTTAGACTTCGTTTTTGATGTAATGCTCCCAGAGGTAAGATTTGATTTGGTCTTTGACGTCAATATTCTTTTGAAATGGTACAAAACAAACCAGTGCATTCTTTGTTGCCAAAAAAAAAAAGGCATGATTGGATCTTTTACAATGTTTTGCAGATCCTGATTACCATCCTCCAGGATGAAGGACTAACGAGGCTTCAAGCCGAAGTCCTTATGTCCAGGGGGGAAATCTAAAGCTGAGCGTGTACAATGTGATACTGTGTTTTTTAATGTGATTAATAAAGTTTATTGCCAAAAAGATTTCTTGTCATATTATCAAGATTTGCTGGTGAAGGTTCTCAGTCATCCAGGTCATGATAATCCAAAAAAGGGTTTTACATAAAGGCAACTGGACTTATTTGGTTCCTTCTTTCTTTCCGTTTCGCTGCTCATCTGAGTAGCTTTGTCAATTCTGTCTGTAGCAGAGAGAGAATCTTATAAACTGTGCTCATCTTCCTCTGTCTGTGACACACCTTCCTGCCTCCTGAGAAGGTGTTTGCTCCACTGTATTCAACTGGAGACCTGTCGAGTTGTATTGATTAGATGGAAGGCGTGAATTGTCTGGGAATTAAGTTCAGCGCAGACTGATGGGTGCTGGAAAGATTAAATCTGAGTCCTCCTCTG
>SSNR01000077.1:1758973-1795037 GCA_006937965.1 Callopanchax toddi
GTTGGTTTTTCACATTTGACATAGATGGCTTCTTTAACTCCTCTCTCAAACCATCGGTCTTCTTGTGTATGCCTTTATTTAAAACCCTTTTTTGGATTATCAATATTGCTAGTATGATTCTTATAAGGACAAGAAGGACTGGACTGCTGCTGAGTGATCCAAAGTTGTGTTCTCTGATAAAATTAAATTTTGCATTTACTTTGGAAATCGAGGTCCCACACTGGAGGAAGAGATGAGAGTCACAGAATCCACGTTGCTTGAGGTCCTGTGTGATGTTTCCACAGTCAGTGATGGTTTGAGGTGCCATGTCATGGTGGATAAAATACATAAAAATTGAAGATAAAAAGAGTAAAGGTAAATAAAAATACATAAAAGATAATATACTAATTTCACTTTTTGAATATAATTTTATGAGCAGTTTTATGAGTTTACAAAAAAAAACTATACATAAAATATACAAATGTACTTATTAATACAGCAATAAAAATTACGTGATTGATTTTTCTTCTGTATGCTAAGTATATATTTGATCTAGTTTGAATGCAGAAAAACATCACACAGCTCTTTCCTATTTTTTGGAACATGTTTGGATACGTTTTCTGTAACTGTCAAATTATTTTGTAAGAAAGACAAGGCGTGACTTTAAGTCACATGAATTGTGCAGGCAGTGATGTAACTTCCGGGAATTTGATGCAGTTTGAACGCACATAAATACATTAACTTGTATTCAAAGCTCTTTCTCTGTTTTAGAATATCTTTGGATACGTTTTTCGTAACTTTACATAAAGAATTTTCTAAAAAGAAGGCGGCGTGACTCTAAGTCACGTGACTTCCGGGTCAAACGATCACTTCCGGTAATTGACGTCCTGGAGGTTCATGCGACGTCATGGAGCTTCGTGCGCCATTTTGATGCAGCTGGGTACTCTTGCCTCTGGGGGAGTTGTGTTGAGTCTTCAGCCTTTTCCAAGGCTGGCAGGGGAGGTCCAATTCCAGATAACAGATTTGTTTTGGGGCAGGCAGAGATAATTTTTCTTCTGCCTTCTGTAAGCTGTCTAGATCCATCCAAATGGCAGAATATGGGTCAGAATCCACCAAGCCGGCTTAGAATTCCTCTCAGCTGTTCATCCCTCCACTGACAAGTCCGAAGCCAGAGCCAGATTGCTGCTGAGTATTCTTCTGAGATGTTTTCCCACGTGTGAGTCCAAAAACATGGCCAGATCTCTGCAGAGCATCCAGCCTTGGCCTCAGCTCAGCCAGCCTGGGTTTTAGAGTTCACAGCTCAGTGGGTCTAACCTGTGATTCAGCTCGGCCAGCCTGAGTTTGAGAGTTCACACACAGCACGGCTCCATCCATAGAGCCCGGGTTGTTTGCCAACTCTCAACTTGCCGACATTCCCGGATCCCACACACACCAAACAGCAGAATCCGGTTGTCATGATCCAATTATGCAAACATCTTCAAGTGGGGGGAAAAAAAGTTTGTCCATAACAATCCTAGACCAGCTGATCAAATTCATGTTTGGTAAAGTCCAGAGGGGGATGCAGGCAGGCTCTCCGGGATAGTTGACAGAACAGAGAGCCGGGGAAGATGGGGAGGGAGGGAGAGAAGGGGAAAAGCATCCGCTCGTCTCGAGTGCCAGGAAGACTAAACTATTTTTTATGTATCCCACATTTAGTGATAAGCAAATTGCATCTCTAGAAACCTCCGATGGACTCATTTTATTGCTTTATCTTGCCAGTGTTTTATTATTATGAATTATGAATAATTATATAAAAGTTCTTTGTTGTGCTTCTGATAGATTTGTACTGCAAATTCACCCCATGGACTGCTCTGAGCACTACATCAGGAGGTGTCTGGCCATAGCTGTTCTTCCTGACAAAATTCACAGAAAAAATGAAAAGTTACTTCATGATGTAAAAAACCTCTCACTTGATGTCAAGCATCAAACTGCTGGAATGACAACATAGTCTGTGACAAATGTAGGTAGTTTATGAACCAACATTCTATAACAGCGCCCTCTACAGGGTGACCATGTTCTCTCCTACACATGTTGACAAGATCATAAAGTGTCTCCAGCATCAGCAAAACTCCATCCACAACCAGCAAACACACATCTAATGGTTTCAGTTTAGCTACGGCATCATGTTTCCTCAACAATCCAGTAGAAAATACATTCTCCTTCACAGAGTATTAAATCTTTTCAGTTTAGAGTACAGCGAGTGCTACTTGAGGTGCTTTGTGTGCAGGGGATCTGTTTTATCCTGTTTGGCTTCGCTCTAGGATACAAATAAGTCAACTGAGATAAAAATGTGAGATTAGAAAGATTTCCAAACATGCCAGTCTACACATATCCCACTGAGAAAGCAAGCTGCTGTTTGTTTGACTGGCATGCCTTTTTCTGTGTGATGTTTTAAATGAAAGAACATGTGAGTGAGTCCAAAGTACAACCGTATGATAAACCACTAAAACACAAAACAAAGGAAAAAAAGACAGAAAGGCTGATTGTTGGTGGAGGATGAATTCCAGAAATCAAACCTATAATCAGAACAACGTCAATAGAAATGCCTGTCTGTAAACTACAAGATGCTACAGGTGCTGTTGACACACACGCACAGTCAGGA
Organism: Callopanchax toddi; assembly: GCA_006937965.1. NCBI lineage: Eukaryota > Metazoa > Chordata > Actinopteri > Cyprinodontiformes > Nothobranchiidae > Callopanchax > Callopanchax toddi. The sequence continues at coordinate 1,761,594 of SSNR01000077.1, forward strand.
AGGCTGTTCCAATGCCTTAAGGCCACAACTGAAAACGGTTTGTCTGCATGATGCTGCCAATACTTAATTAGAATCACAAAAGACAGAGTTAGAGGTATGAACAGGAAAAAACATATTTCTGGATGGAATAATACTTTAGTCACATTCAAAATATGCCACAACTAGAGGATTCAGCCCATGTTCACATGAAAAAACAATTCAGTCAGCGATTGAGGCACTGTAAACAGGTGTGTGTCACAAGCATCCACGACCGTTGCTGCTCAGATCACATGATGTGCAGTCTGGTCCGGACCGGCTAGTTCTGGTAAATGCCCAGTCACCAGTGGGCTGTTAACCCCTCATAATTCACTATGTTTATCGACCTGCAGTTCATCTCTATCCATTTGGAAAGAACATTCATCAGCCTGTCGGTCTCTGACTTGCTCGTCCATGTAGTGTTCCCCTCTAGTTTAGTTTGGTACAGAGCTTTGCTAGGGCTAGCTAAATTGCTAACATCTTTGCTGCTAGCGTTAGCATAAGTTGCACTCACAGCTGAGTGCTTTGCATCTTGTCTTTGCAACTCACTCCTCATCTCACCTTGCCCCTCCCACTACAATAGAAGCCTGCATGCAGAAACAGTAGTTAGTTTGACATTAAAAATGAGAATAACGCAATAAAAAACACAACACAATTAATTTAACTGTAATTAATTAAACTAACATGATAATTTAACACTCCTGTATAATACTATATGTTATAATTATAATATTTTAAAAATACAAAAATGAAAAAAGTTTCATTGCTTTATTCTTGGGAAATTAAAAAGTAAATTTTCATCACATTAAGGGCATTTTGTGTATCGAGCCACAGATACAGATTCATGTCAATGAAAAAAACATACCAAAAATACACCAAACAGATGGGACAAATATTAAAAAGGAGAGAACTGAAACACGGTGTGTAAATATGAAGGGGCAGCAGGAGAACCATGATTCCCTCAGAGTCACACTGGTCAACTCTACAGCAGACGGGAGGCAGAGGGCAGGAAAACACATCACACTACAGTGGAAACACTCAGGGAGGGGGAGCTTTAATGAATGTTCCTCCTTTATTCTGATACCAGTCTAGTTGGAGACAAAAAAGAGAGAAACAATGACCGTGTGACTCAACCTAGACAATACAAAAGCCCAGGAATAATCTGCACTCCTACAACACTGCATACTACCCAGTGGTAAAACTTTAATATACAATCTCTTCCATTTGTTGAGTTTATTGATGCAGTGTTTTCATTTTTTCCAAATGAAATGTTTAGTTGTATTTCACAGTAAAGTGTCAGAATAGGATGAAACATTGATTAGTGATGCATTGGGACTGGACTACATTTTGTAATCAAACACACACAGACCATGTTCATGAAGCTTTAACTGTTTGCCAGCAGGTGTGTGTGTGTTATTGTGTGTGTGTTGTGCCCCACCTAGCAGCACACTCCCTGCGTCTCTATACATGTATTCAGCAGGTCTTTGTTGTCTTTGTTTAATAATTGAACATAGTTTGTGTTGCTGAACAACTTTTTTACTGACACACCCTGAAAAACACAATAAAAGCACATGTTGAAGGTTACCTGTGCTTTTATAAAACAACATCTCGGGACAACATGGCATCCTGTAAGAAGAATTTCCAATATGACTGACAGCAAAGGGCTGCTAGAGAAGCTTGGTCCACTATAGGCCTATTTCACAGCAGGCACTTAGCCTTGAAAGAGTAGAGAATGAACAGATGCATTCATTTTGATTACCTTCTTTCTTTCTTTTCAAAAATTGACAATTTAAAGGTACCTGTATGCCATACAGTACATTACAGTATATTGTAGTCAACTATAGGGTGACAATTCAACCTAAAGAATATTGAAAAGACATAACAGGCTGCATCACCCACCTGTGTTGATTGGCTAATTATACTTGCTTCAAAATAGGCTGGAGATGGCCCACAGATAGTTTGGACACTCCTGATTTAGCAGCATTTTTATAGAACAACCAGCAAAAGTGGTATGCAACCCTTGTTACTAAGCCTATGCCTTTCCCACTCTACCTATATGGATGACCAAGCCAGTCACTGAGGGCCTCTGTCCTGTATGTTTTAGATGTTTCTCTGCTCCAACACACCTGATGTGAATCAACAGGTGATTAACAGATTTCTGCAGAGCTTGCTGACATGCTGAACTGGGAGTTCTACCTTTGGATCAGGGATGAGAGCTTTTCTGTCATTTGGAAAATGGGCAGTTTAATCCCAGTTTCCAACCACACGTTTGTCGTGATCCATGCCCCCTAATGCTTAGTTTTTAGTTTTGGCCTCCTTCTGTGTCTTCCTGTTTTCCTCCTCCTGTTGCTTTTCACTGATCCTCCACAGGTGTCCCTCGTTCTCCTGATCACCTTCCCTCATCTATTTAAGGTCCCTTGTCTTGTCACCTCCTGTTAGATCCTCTGTTTGTCCTGCTCTGTTTTGCGACCCATAAATGCCTGTAAATCCTGTTATTTTCCCAGAGCTTCCCCTGTTTTTTTTTTTTTTTTTGTTTTTCTTTTGTTAGTCAGGGTTTTTTGAATGTTTGCTGCCACACTGGCCTTTAATGAAGAGTCTTTAGTTCAGTCCCTGCCTTCTTCCTCTTATTTTGGATCCTTACCCACACTGAATCATGACAACGTTCAAGTGTCTGGGGAGGCACTGAACCCATGTACAGTAGGACCTGATATGCAAATCAGAGCAAATATATCACAATATATTTACAAAAACATGTAAAAATACTTTAAGTTGTCCACAACATAAATACTGTATTTACCATTCACATCACTGTCACTAAGAAACGGCTCAAAGCTCGTCCTGCTAAGAGCTCCACTTTTCTCTCACGTCTCAAGGATAGTGAGGTTTTTTTTTTAAATTGAATGTACATTTCTGAACTGAATGTTAAGAATACAGTTAGGATTAGAAAGCTATTTTAAAGTGAAGCCTCAGAATGAGTTGATATAAACCACTAGCTGGCGTTCCTGGGTGTTTCCAACTTTAATCAATACAAACATGGCACTGACTCTCAGTTTTATGGATGTTGAACTTGGTGAGTTATTTACAATAAATATTCAGACAGAGCACTAGATGTTGGACAACATCATTGGTTTGAACTTTGCCATTAAATCTTGGAGTCAGTCAGCTCAGCTTCCAAAATATCTCTCAAATCATTTGACAGTGATAACTTTTTGAAGTCAACCTCATCCAACTTCAGCCAATACAAAAACGGCTAAAACTGTCAGCTGGACGGATATTGAGCTTCAATTTGGTGTGATGGATGCAAAGAGTTATTTACAACCTGAACTCTCAGGAGAATTCACCAGCATTGTGCAGCTAAGTGCTAGTTAATGTTTAATTCAAAGTGATACATACATGTATTTCACAAAGCAATAAGCACCAACTATGATATCGTATGCTAGCACAGACATGCTCATTAGGTGCAGCAGGTTGCACAATTAGAACTGGAACAAACTTTGGTCCTCCTGAAAACATCATAGTCCTTCAATGTTTGCAGCAAAATGTTGCATAAGTTCTATCAGTCTGTTGTGGAGAGTTTGATCACATCTGCAGTCACCTGTTGGGGCAGCAGAGGATGCTTCAGAACATGATGGACAACCCTGAGCATCCTTTACACAAAACAGTAACTCGACAACAAAGAGTATTCAGTCAGAGGTTCTTCAGATCTGCTGCAACACAGAATATCCTTCCTGTTCACAGATTGATTTCGTTAAAAAACCTTCAATGAGTTACAGAAAAATCTAATTTCCCTGTGGGATTAATAAAGTATTTTGATTGATTGATTGATCCTCAATCCTGGTGTGGTTTGCACTCAGTTTGAATACAAACTCATATCCATGAGCCAGAAGTGCCATTAACTCAATGCAAAACAAAGCTAACAACATGAGTTCAAAAACAGATTATTAACAAAGAAAACTGGGAAAAATGTCTCCTAGTCAGACATAGTGAGGAGGTGATGTTGCTTGTTGCAAGCCATAAAAACAAAGTTTCTAGACTATTTAGTGAGGAAATGGCTGCATACACAGAGCTGTGCTACATCAAGGTCAAAAACCTGGAACAATTAAGGACGGTGACTCGCTCAGGGAAAGAGAAAATGCCTTTTTTGGTACTGCTCTATCCTGTACAGGGCAACAGCCTTGTTGTAAAAAAAATTATTAGGTTGGAAAATTAAAGTACAAACAGAAACCACAAGGCAGTATGGATTTACAGCTGCTCCATTGTTTGAGTTGTCCACAAGCCCACTAAGGAGATGAATTTCCATTTCTGATCCTGGCCAATCAATAACCCAGGTTTTCTTATTCTTGTTTTTGTTTTTCTATCATCGTCAGCATTTGTTTCGCCCCAAATGAGCAGCTGTCATAATTTCATAGTAGTTTGGTTTGAACTGACACGAGAGACAACTTGTAATATACCTGAATCCCTCAAGGGAAAACTTTAATTTAAAGTTGGTTAGATATACCGTTACAGAGTTTCTGACAAGACACGACTGCTAAAACTGCTGTTCCTGACTGGAGGATTGCTTCATTTAGTCTTTAGGTCATCACAACTTTTCTGTATGCTATCCGTTACACCATAATAATAATAATAATAATAATAATAATACATTTTATTTAAGGCGCCTTTCTAAAACCCAAGGTCACCGTACATGTGCAGACACAATACAAATAAAACACAAGAACCATGGCTGCAAACTCCTATGTGCACTTTTAATTCAGCATTCAAGCCCTTTACAACACACATCAGTTGATCCGTACAGTGTTTGTGCAAATGCTGTTCATTGGCTGAGCAGGCAGGAAGTGTGAGTTGGCATGCAAAACATTTTAGAAGTTGTCCCCCGGGCAATCGTCTTGATTTCATTCCAAAGGGCATATAACATGAGTGTAACACTGACAACATTACCAGCCAGCTCAGGGGGGGAAATCCTAATCAACATGTTTCCAACCTAAACATTGATGATCTGGTAAAACAAAAACTGAACAGTCTGGAATGAGTCTATAAGATTTCATTTGACAACATGACACCTGGACATGTTCCCAGGCATAACAATGTCTGATATTAAAGATTATAATCTAAGGTCCAATACCTATTTTCACCTATTTTCTCCCCATGAATCCATGACATTTATCGTGTCACAGCTGTTGATTTTCAAGTATAACTAAGTGCTCTCACTCTGGTGGCAGTGATGTGAGATAAAGTTGCTGTTCTTAAGCTTACAGATCTAAATATAACAGGTGGAAACACGTGGATGCTTTCAGGTCAGCTCAGTCAACAAGTATGAGCGTTTAGAGAAAACCAAAGGACTTTTAATGAAGCTGGATAACGTACAGCTGCCCTGCAGGCTTCAAAACACCATGAGAAGCTTCTCTCCTCACATATAAACAAAAACACACAAGATGACAGCAGAAACACAACTTATTACAAATAGATCAGCCATAGTTGGCTATTTAAAGCCCAACAACTGGCAGTTAGAAGTCAATTCATTTAACCTTTACATTTATGACTTATTGCAAAAAATTTAAAAGTTGCTTGTACTTACATGCACACAGAGAATATTTTTCAGGGAAGGGGTTGCAGGTGGAGGTCCAGGCAGTATATCTGGCTTGTTTGCTGTTGTAGTTTTGGGAGTTGAAACCTGAAGCGCCCTTTGGCAGATCTGGAGTCAGCCCAAGTCCGGTACAGGACGAGCTGTCACCGGAGAACTCAAAGCCATACCAGGGCCAGGCAGAAAAACTCACAGGGCTCTAAATATAGAAACAAGTCAGGGTTCAGCACACACACCCTCCTAAGGTTTGGTTCTGCTGGTTTTCACCCTGGTTGAAGGTCCAGTTTAAGAAGTCAAACATTTAAATGAATGTTTCACACTTGACAATTGAATCCAAAGCTTTTTCATTAACAAAATATAAAACAAGAACAAATCAAACATTTTTTTGTTCTAACCTTTTCATACCTGATCCTATTTCATGCAATCACTTTGATTTTTGTTTCCGGGCCTGATGGTTTCCATTTGTTTTCCATAGAGGCAATGTTAACACCTCACTTTGTGACCTTACATTTAAAAGGTCAAATATACAGTATGACTGAGAAACCAAAAATGTGTCGCAGTTGGAGAATAATTACTGGTGACTAAATTAAAAGATCATTACAAAAGCACAGAAGATTTTCCATGTTGGACCAACATCAAGAAGTAGAAAAACTTAATGTAATATTTGGTTTATTAGACATAGGAGTTGAAATGTTTCGGAATTGTTGCATCTACCTTGTATTTCTGAACATTAGTTTTGCTTTGAAAAAGGTTTTAAATATAACATTTGATCCATTTTTGGTTCACTGGGGTATTTTTCATCCATCTCGAAGAGCAGAGGGCGGCCATTTGTAATGCACCTGGGGGAGGGGCAACGTTTGGGGTTCAATATCTTGACTGAGGACGCTTTGACACGTTGCCTGCCAGGGCTGAGAATCAAACCCTGACCTCCTGATCTGCTCTTCCTGTCTGAAGCATGCTGTCCTGCTCCTGCAAATGTTTTTGTTTGTCCACTTGATTTTTTAAGTAGTGCTCGCTGCAGAACCAGAAAGGCAGAGCTGCACCAGGTTCAGCCCCGCCCATTCAACCAGAGTCAGCCCTGCCCCGCTACACAGCCCCGCTGACTTGTCCGCTGTTTTTTTTAAATAACTTTATTGCAAAAGAGTGAATTTACAAGAAAATAACTGAATATCTGCCCGTTTCTCCTTCTGTTTCCCCTTGTTTTCAGGATAAAACATGTCCTCAAAATTGATTGAATATCTCGGGGTTTCAGTCATGTTTTTGTAACTGTATTAGTTTGTGAATGAGAAACGTTTTCTGTCGTACGGACTACAACGAGAGACAGTGAGCCTAACAGAGAAAGTCAAACTAGCCCACTTTGCTTCGTAGCGGCTGTTAGCTGCTAGCAGCTGCTCCTGGCGGGGGCCAAAGCACCGGGGAAACCCTGACCCCTTCGCGGATCCAGAGCACAAAGCTGCGCCGGACCAGGAGTATCGTGCGAAGCTCTGCGGACACGCTTGCAGCATGACCCGATAACAAGGTGTTGCATCTCCGCTGGACTTTGTGCTCTGGATCTGGCAGAGTCGGAGATGCAACACCTCGTTCTTGGATCCAATAGCTCAGTGTAACCAATCACGCGGGAGGTGTGGGAGCTGACTCTGATGGAATGGGCGGGTCTGATTGGCTGAATGGGCGGGGCTGAACCTGGTGCAGCTCCGCCTTCTGGTGCAGCTCCACCTTTCTGGTTCTGCAGCGAGCAGCCTCTCTCTGATTTTTGGCACCTCCTACTGGTCACAATTGATATTTGTTTTAGTTTCATGAAACTCAGTCATGTGACTTCGTAAAACGAAACATAAAGGGATACTCCACCAAAAAGTTATTTATTTATTTATTTTTGTCTATTGCCGTGTTCCTCATAGTTTTGTATTCCTCCAAGGAGACCTACTTTCGTAAACACGTATCCGAACATTGTTTGCAAACCTCACAGATGATGAGAAATAACACAAAGTCAGGAGCTGCACAGAAATTATCTTCAAAAAATGTTAACCGGTTTAGCCTAGTAGCCAGTATTTGTATTTACGGATGTAGAGGCCACTGTGTCATGTCCTTGCACTGTTCAGTGGAGGCTTACAGCTGTTCTTTGTCATAAAGTAGTTCTTTGTCATAAAGTAGTTCTGAGTCTAAAATAGTACCTGTAATTCCTTCGTGTTACTTTTTAATTTAACTTGCAGTCGATATGTTTATTGAGGTCACTAGGCAGAATTAGTATCATTAGTATCACTACTGAGTGAGTTTTAAGGACTTTTTTTCTGTCAATGCTAATTCACTTGCAGTGTTTTACACTAAGCTAAAGGAGTACTGCTGGACCAGGACAACAACTGGACTGTTTACAAATTGTTTTTGCCCACTGATCTAACTATGGGGAATATGGCAATAGACAAAAAAAATCACTTTCTGGTGGAGTATCCCTTTAAGAAGCAAAAAGACTCAGTTCAGCCACAATGCAGACATTAGGTTTTCATGAATCCACCTGTTTTCAGCTGCATCCTACAACCTGGAGTCATATTGTCTGTATGTATTGGTTTAATTTGATCATATTTACAATGTTGGAGAGCTATTTTCGGAACATTTATTAATTTTTAGAGCTAAAGTAAGAACTTGTTTCTGTGTTTGAAAACCTTTTTGTAGGCCTGTGTAAACTAATATGGTGCATTCTTTTGTATTGTTATTTTCAGTTTCACCCTTTTGGAGCAAATAAATGTGTTGTAAACTGACTGGTCGTCAGCACATTTGTGAAGAAAGGTGTTTATCTGGCTGTCAATACACACGGGTTGTGTAGGACAGCACAGCTGCTCTGAAGGGAAAGGGAAGTTATTGGTGGCCACAAACCACAGTCCAAAACCATGGAATTTGTTCGGTACGTACAGAGCACTGTCTGATCAGGACCTCAAGGACCTGCTAGGGACATGAAAATACAAAAGGCCACTGCCTGTGAACAGTTCTTTAACAGAACCAGACTCTGCAATGTGCTTTTCATCCATCCAGAAGCCAGTGCAGCTGAATCAGCAGTGGGTGCATGAGGAGGAAATATGTGATTTATCCAGAAGTCTAACAATCTGCTACAAGGAGGTTTAGCTCAGACATGCTGTAGTCCAGAGGAGACTAGATAAAAGCAGGAAGAATAATATCCAGTTCAGGATGTGGCACAATGGAGTTCAATTTTAACCCAACAGAATCAGGACTGAACCTTCATCAATGGTGACCCCAAGATTCTGTTAGGTACTGTTAAAGTATCTAGTGACCCTGAATATCATTTACAGCAGTGATTAAAGATACAAGATACCAAAATGTGTCCAAGAGGGAGCAGATAAACAAAAAGTAACAAGATTACACCAAATGGGACAGGACAAGGAGAACGTTAATGATATAAAACTAGATTTATTCATCATGAGAAATAAAAGATTTCTCCGTTCAGAATTTCACAGATTTTGATTTTACTGTGAAAGAGAGAAAATCTTGTGGCTAACAGGATGTTAAAACTTCATAAAATGTCCAAATAATGAAAATACTATATATTTGATTCTCTGCTATCAGAAATACTTTAAACATTTGTTTTAGTTGTGACAAATAATTGCTCATTTCATTACATGTGGAGTCATTTGTACTGTCCCTATTGAGTTTATGTTCAGTATGGTTCAGTGTGTCAGTATTTATATTACAGTGGGTAAAAATATAGACTTCTCTTTTATATTTTTAGATTTTTTTTTTACTTCAATAATCATCGATGAACAATCTTTTCTTTTTATTTAACATCAGGTTACTGATACTTCACCAAAATTGAACATCAGCAGGTTTTTGAACCAAATAAAGAATAAATAGAGTAAAATGTTCACAAAAAATAAAATCCAGTATTTTAGGTTGTATTTCCAGAGCTGAAAACACAATTAGGTCCTAGCTTCTTTTGTAGGTCCCTTCCACACTTCTTGTCATCCTTAGTTAACATCAAAGCTGGTAGTGAGGTACAGGATGGTTACTAGGGTGATTTTATTAGGATTTTGCCAAATTTATACAGCAATGTGCCCAAATGTATAAACTTCATGCATTCATTGAAACTGCATGTCTAAAGACTGATGATTGGGTTTTAGGTGCCCTGAACTGAAACGAGCAGAAGTACACAATTACTAAATACAACAAGTAGTCAGAGCTCTGATTTTAGAAAATTAAAATAAAAAGTTATGAAAATATTTATTTTCTTGATTAGACAAAACTAAACTGATCTGTAAATCTCAGCAGTCAGCTCACTTGGAAAAAATATTACAGGTGGCCACCAGAGGTCACCAAACTATAACAGCTGAACAGGTTTTCAGCCAGCACAGGGCCTCACAAAGAAACACACACACACACACACACACACACACACACACACACACACACACACACACACACACAACTGATAGTCACCAATTACCTGAACATGCATGTTTTTATTTATTGTAGGAATATAAAATACCCAAAGAAAACCTCACAGGAAACACATCCTAACTCTATACTAAAAGGCTCCAGCTGGGAGTTGAGCCTGCAGCTGTTTAGCTGTAAACAACATGTTTAACCAGCTGAACCACCGACAGCACTGCTCTTTACTTGTTCAGAGCTAAAGGAACATAGATCCTTGGTGAGGTCACAGCAGCTCTAACTCCTCCACAGGTATTTACAGTATCTTCACTTTAAAGCTTTTATGTTCTGTTTTTATTAGATGTTTTTCCATTTGAAATGAGTAAGAATGAATTAAAAGAAGAAGAAAGATGAATAAAAATCCCCAAATAATAACAAGTCTGAGCATCTCCAGGTCTGTAACACCTGAAAGAGCTGCTGATGAAGATGGTGTGTGGCACTATGAAAACCTTGATGAATCTGGTTTATTATGCCTTCCGGTGTCAGTTATTGTTCATTAAATGTGCCAGTTTTTTTCTTCTGTCCTCTTTTGCTTATCCAGGTCCAGGTTATGAGGAGCAGCAGCCCTAGACTGTCTTCTCCCCAGCCACCTCCACCAGATCCTCCAGTAGAATCCAAGATGTTCCCAGACCAGCCTGGAGATCTAATCCCTCCAGTGTGTCCTGGGATGTCCTATTAGCTGGACATTTCCAGTGCACCTCCCCCAGGAGGTGTCCAGGAGGTATCCTGACCAAATGAACCACCTCAGCTAGCTCTTCTCCCCGTGGAGGAGCAGTGGTTCTGAGTCCCTCCTGGATGTACGAGCTCCTCACCCTATCTCTAAGGCTGAGCATGGTCACATGTACTTTTTATCTCGTATTTGCATTACTCCACATTCATGACTATATGATGGTTCGACTGGGAATCTTTCCTTTCTAGCTTTACTTCATCTTTACTTCTTTACAGGCTCTTTAAAGTTAAAATGCAAGATTTGTTTCCTTGCAATATACGTAAATTGTAATTATTCACACAAAAAATAAATTTTGAATCTCAGTCAGTCTAGGCAACCTAATGGTAATCAGTATCCAGTTAAATGAAACGGATTCCACACAATAAAAAAATAATTGTTCTAGTGAGTAGAGCGGGGTGTCTACAGTCCCTGGCTCAGCTTCCTTTTCCAACTTTAATGTAATTACCTGGTCTTGGCATTGGACTTAAAGATTCATTTCCTAAACTACGTCAGTGCACCTCTACAAGACTGGCTGTGCACGCTGCCCACAGGGTCTCTGACTGAATCTCCTCATGAGGCACTGAGCATCCAAACATTTCAGCCTCCTTCTGACTGCAGATCTCTGCTTTAGTCAGTCAGTGTTCCATGACAGCAGGTACATCAGCAGTCATCTCCTAAGCAACTGAGAAACAACCAGCTGGTAAAGACATTTCACTAATGTCAAAAAGAGAGAAAGAGACAAGTGCCAGAGTGTGGTGGATGAAGTCACTGATGGCATGTGGGAACAGGAGTAGGGTCTTTTTCTGGAGCCAGTTAATTAAGAAAGTGTGTTTTTCTTACTTTTCCATGTGGATGACTAATAACAAGAGAGGAGCCTCTTTTCCTAATTAAGGTAATGGAGTGGGAACAAGCTGGTGACTAAACTAGATGGGCAGTGACATGTAGAAAGGCCTCCAGGGGGTTTAGGGAGTCAGGGGAAGACGGAGCACCTCCGAAGCTGATTGGCACTGCAGCAGATGATAAGAAGCCCTGGCTTGCTCCGTCAGATCCATTAGGAGATAGTTCAGGTTTGAGGAACACACAGCGACAGGCACTGTGGTTCAGGTTAGACTCTGGACTTCAGAGCAAACACTTAATACCAGAGAGTGAAAAACAAAAGAGCCGGAGCTCATTAGACAGAAAACCTTCACTTTTAATTCATTTTGTTCTCAAAGAGCAGCTGTGAGTTACAAATGAGATGATTCTTCTGTGGAGAACGTCACAATGGTGAGTGAGGAGACTGCTGATGATGAAAATACAAGATTTATCCTGAAGATTTGTCATCGTGATGGCTGAAATGTACCAAAACTGAAGTTCTTGTTTAATTTGATTTTATTCAACACAGGTCTAAGCTGTAGGTCCTGTTGGGATACTTTTATGACACAGTGGCAGCTCTTTATTAGCTCTGCTGCTACTGAAGACGGACTCTAATGGGCAGTGAAAGGGTTTAACGTGAGACTTCGTACCAGATGAGCAGTTTTCAGATTGGTGCCATCTGTTCTGACAACAGTGTTTATCTGATTTGGTGAGGTTTTAATTGAAGATGCTCTCCTGTTGCATGCTTCAGACATCATATTTATCAGATTAATATGGAAACAGATGTCAGGTCAAGTAGAGTTTTTTTTATTTGTCTGCTTGTTTTAAACTTTGACTTTCAGCTTTTGCTGAGGAAGTTTACAGTGTGAAGCAGCTGGGATGAGGATCATGAGGTCATTACTCTCAAACAAAAAAGGTTAGATTATTAACTCTGTACCAGCAGAGAGGTCCTACTGCAAGTGGAGGAGTTAAAGTTCTTGTACACAAGTGAGGAAAGGAGGGAGCAAGAGTTGGCTGATCGGAACGCTGAACCATGGTTATGAGCTTTGGGCAATGACCATATAATACAAGCAACCAAAAAACTCCTCTGCCGGGTGGCTGGGTTCAGCTTTAGAGAGGATGAGGAGCTCAAACAACTAAGAGGTTGTAAGAAACCGTTCCCTCAGTTTAGTAAACTGAGATATACATATAGATTCACACTTTAGGAATCAATATGTCAAAACTAAAGTGTTAAAATCCAACCCATGTCTCTCTCTCTCTCTCTCTCTCTCTCTCTCTCTGTCTCTGTCTCTATCTCTGTCTCTGTCTCTGTCTCTCTCTGTCTCTCTCTGTCTCTCTCTGTCTCTCTCTGTCTCTCTCTGTCTCTGTCTCTCTCTGTCTCTGTCTCTCTCTGTCTCTGTCTCTCTCTCTGTCTCTCTCTGTCTCTGTCTCTCTCTGTCTCTGTCTCTCTCTCTCTCTGTCTCTGTCTCTCTCTCTCTCTCTCTCTGTCTCTCTCTGTCTCTCTCTCTCTCTCTCTGTCTCTGTCTCTCTCTCTCTCTCTCTTTAGCTGTGTTGAGCTTTATGGACACAATTCCTGATCAAAATACCAAAGGGGTGTGGATTGGCTGACCACGGATAGAAAGAGAAATTGGTTGTGTTTAAGACTTTGGACAAACTGATACTGGAAGTGCAAATCTAGGAATGTCTGATCAACTTGGTCAAATCTGCAGCCCAATGTCTAAATCTGTGGCCACAGTTGACTAAACTGAGGGAAAAGCTTCTTAGAACCTCAGATTTATTTTGACAGCTGACCCCTCACAGGCTCTGTAGGTGAAAGTGGCTGCATTACGGACAGTCTGGGTCTCCCTGTTAGGGCTGCTGTCCTTCAGGTCTGGATCCAGAAGGAAAGTGTGACTCCCTATTTTAAGAGACTTTAACTGTGTGATAATTTTAGTAAACTCAAATGAAATGTTTCAGTTTTGTTTTTCTGAGTTCCAAAATGAAATCTGCCTCTGTGACTGAGACAAACAACACCATTTTTAAGTGTGTCCTGCTAAAACCTGCATTGCGTCATGGGCATCCATAAAAAAAGACAGAAAAGTATTGTATCTGAAGGCAAAAGGAACAACAGTTCCACCTAGTGGCTGGATTCAGTACATGGTTTAAATCCCACCTTCATGTAAATGACTAAACAATACATCTCAGGTCATTTTTATTCAGCTGCTGACCTTTGTTGATTTGTGCAGTTTGTACCAGCTGCTGCATGCTCAGATGTTCATTTCTCTGATATGTTAAATTGCAATTGATGCTTAAACACCATATTATGTGTGTGGAGTTGATTTAGTGAATTTTCGGCCCAACATCTGTGCTACCTCTGGCTCCAAGAATACCACATGGCAGAGCCCATAGGCAAAATGTTTTTACTTCTCTTTAGCTTCATACATGAGTCAATGCATTGTAACCCCATGGTTTTGCTAATGTAAGAGAATAAGTGTGACGAGAATAAGATCCAACACATCAGCTGTCAGACTACTCAGAAAATGCAGGACAGGTTGTTAAAGGTGGGTGTGTTTAGGTGTTTTGCCGCCTTCCAGTTCCAGTAGAACATGGGCGTACTTTTGGCATGGATGGAGGTGACCTGTCCCCACTGAATTGTCCTCACCAATAATTTGATCCAAGGGTGCAGAAATGGCGCTGCATCAACCCCAGTAAAACGTGCAGACCAGGTGCTGTGGGCAGAGTCTGTGGACGGACCTGTGTCCAGGATAAGGTGGCATACGTGTCTGGATCGACCGGCATGAGCCCCTCGCTGACCGCGCAGAGCCGCTTACGCCGATAGCACCCGGGTCTGGATGAGGACTGGCCATCGGGGATTTTTGCCGTGATGAATCTTGGGCTGGTCCGGACCGGGACTAGGACGGATCACGTTAATCTGCACTTCCAGTTACAGCACATGCAACCCCACCGCCATTGCAATAGAATGGACAATCAAAAATTCTATTTAACTTTGAGCAATTTAAAGAGTTTGCTGTTATAAGTGACTATTTGATCAATCCACTATGTGGTGGTCAACCAAGGTTGACTGTCCTGTGAGCCCACAGGGGTCTCAGACTTGGGTTACAATCTGGTTCAGAAACTTTCCATCTAACATGTCTGAAACACATAACCTTCTCATCCCATAGGAGGCCTGGACTGGTGCTGAGTTGGTTTCTGCTGTGGACCTCTCTCCATCCACAGCCTCATCACTACGCATCAGCTGTCAACCTGCGGCGTTTCATTGGTTGTGCTGTCCGGGAGTTTACCTTTCTAGCCAAGAAGCCTGGCTGTGGAGGTCTGCACATCACTACTGATGCCTGCTGGGGGCGCTGTGAGACATGGGAGGTGAGGAGAGGGGAGGCAGGTACTGTAGCTCCTCTACAGTAAATAGAGGGGAGGAGAGTCGGGATGATTTTATTGAGAAGAGGCAAAAGTAAACTTTCAGCAAAAAGTGAATCATGCTGCTGTTTGTATCAACATTCCATCTGAGGAAAGAGAGATGACAAAAATTAATTGGAAGATGCTCAGCCAGTGAAACAAATACTGTGGATAGAAAGATGGATGAGACGGGTGATCCCTGTGAGGAAAATCACTTTTCAGTTTCATCCCACCACAGGGAGGTCATCCAGGGGTCACGTGTGACAGCAAACAGGGAATCTGCTGACAGAATAATCCAGTAGGTGCTTGGACAAACACAGAGAGACAGATATAACAGTTTAATGTGTTTACCAAAGAATGTGCTCAGTTTCTGCTAACCTCCCAGCTTCTTCTGTTTACAATTACTCTCCAATGAGGATCCACTCCATGTGTGAATCTTGAATTGAGGGCGCTTCCCAAACTAAGATTACATTAACATTCAGCAAAAACAAGTGGAGAGATTAGAATGTCAGCATCAGTTTCCTTTACAATGCTTCAAGTGCAGACCAGTCACAGACAGAATCTCAAGTTCAGCTGCATTTATTCAGTTACAGCAGACATTAAAACTCACTATATTTAGGCCCTGTATGCATCACTACAGAAATGTTTTAAAAACTAAGATTTATCTGTTTGTTCTCGTCCACATGCAAGATGTACTATAAGCCCTTCCAAGGTTTTTGGCAACTCTGTATGGACACAAGACGCAAAGCTTTTCATAAACCACCTAGTGGTGTTGTGGGGGAAATTTAGCATTTTGCGCAGAATAAAATATTTTACTTAAGTCAGTTTAAATCATACCTTGGAGTTGTGTGGACAGTAAGCTCTGAATCTCATTAAAGAGGACAAGCCTGTTTGTGTGTGAACTAACTTGCAGTGAGTTCTGGAGGCAGCAGTAAGAGTGCTTTTCTTGTTTTTCCTAAGTCTTTACGTGCACAGTGTTAAATAATATGAAACACGGGTACATTTTGTAAACTACAGCTAGTAGTTTTACACATTCAAATAAATATGTCTTTTGTATTTCAGAAGCCAGTCCTGGAGCCGCCCTTCATCGAGTCCTATCAGCGGGTTTGCACTTACAACATGACTCGTTTAGTCAGTGTACAACTACCCAACTGCAAGCCCAGCGTTGACCCAACCTACACCTATCCTGTTGCCTTGAGATGTGCCTGTGGGGTCTGTCTGACAAGCACCACTGAATGCATTACATCTGTGTGAAAAGTCAACTATTTTTTTCAGTTTGGTGTGGGCATTTTTAATTATTCTTTGTTTAACTGCATTTTGGTCAACCAATTCAAATCTAGCTCCAAAAACCATCAGTCAAAAGATCATCCAACATTTTGAAAAGAAATGAAGAAAATGTAAAAAATAGTACAAGTAATTCATCTATCAGTTTAGTCAGATTATAGTTAAAGCCATACTCAGTAGCCAGGTAAACAAACGAGGTCTCGCTAGCTATTTTACAAAAACACGTCTCGGTGAACTCACCCCTCCCATCGGGTAAAATCCATACGCCAGCCTCCCGCGGACATAGGACCACGGTTTGTAAAGGTGACAAAGTAGAGTCTAACTCCAGCTGCAGAAATGTTCCCCCAGCTTTTCCTCTTTTCACCTCCAAACGTTTTTAGTTTTCTGCTAGCTGAAAATGTGTTTTTTTGGGGGGGGGACTCTGGTATTCGGCCTTGATCACGTTAATTTGAGGGGATCGTAAATCAACCATATTCCCATGCAATCGTCGATCTTGGTTATAGGCTTTTAAATCAGCTTTTTTCTCCTGTTCCCGGGAGGTGCAGGCCCTCCCTCCCTTCTGCGCGCTACATCACGTCCGTGCTACACTCAGGGTTTCCCCCAGCGCTTTATAAGCCTGGCGGCCCGCCAGACTTTCATCGGACCCCCGCCAGACTAAACCTCAGAAGTTGTACCCGAGACGAAAGCTAACTGCTCCTAGCGCGGCTGCTAACGCTTCAAACTACAACAAAGTGAGCTGGTGCAGCTCTGCACTCGTCTCTTTCTCTATAGTTGCAGTCCGTATGACAGAAAAAGCAAAAACAGAGCTCACTGATCTGAGAGCGGACAGCGTCGCTGGTGACGGTAGCTTCAGCGTGCATCGGACACAACTTGAGGCTAAATGCAGAACGTATCTTTCCAGCGTGTCTCTCATCAGAGGGGCGCGGGAGAGAACTGTCCCGTGGCCGTGATCAGGGGTGTAGCAAGCTTTTCAAAAGTGTGGGGGATGCGGTCCGTAGATGTCATCGACTGTTAATTGAAACACTTAACCCTGTCATGCACGCATTATGAAAAAATGTCTATATTTCTTTAAATATTGATTTTATTACTTTACATGAGCCTAAACTGAAAAACATTTTGAAATTTTTAAAATATGGTTTTATATAGAAAGTATTTTACTGTCCACGTATGTGGACAGTGTGCAACAAAGGAGTGAAAGTATCAAAACATCTGATTTTGCAACTAGATTTTTTATTTTAAAGTTCAAATATTAATCTAACTACTTTTATTTACAAAAAACCAAACATTTGGAAAACATATAAACATAAATAATGACCTAACTACATTACAAAAATATATGGATACCAATGAATGATGTTCATGTTGTGCAAAAAGTAATACTGTATATTAAGCCATTAGGTGGTGACTATGGGTTACAGGTGTGTTATGGGATTGAGCATCACTGGTCAAGAAGTGCACCCATCAGGAATGTCATGAGGTGCCACTTTGAGAGGTGACCTAGGAAGACCAGATTTATGTCACATGTCAGGTCACACATGAAATTTAATTTCTAAAAACAGAATTGTTCAGCACACTCTCCTGTACATCATCATATTTTTCATTCTTCAGTAGAAATTTTAGTGAACTCAGCACATGGCCATTATGGTCAGCCATGTTGAATTGATGATGTCATCAGGCAGTCAATATTGCAAATACAAGATGATCCATATTGTTAATAAATTACAAAGGACTAACACTGCCCTGAAGTGGATTGAAGTTTATCAACATGATAAACAGAAAACTGAGTTAAAGTTACTGTCCACTATGTGGCTGTTCTGCATTAAAGGGTTAATGGATGCTTGTCTTTTGTTTTCATTTGAACAATATCATCAGATGGTTTGTTACATTTAGTTTCATGAGAATTGCATGTGAATGTAACATTAAACACAGTGGTGAATGGTGGTGGTGCATGTGAATATCAGGACATTAATAAACAATATTACAAGACATTAAAAGACAAATTAATCACTAATCAGCAATTTACTAACATGCAACCTATGATAAAGTCTGAATTATGAATTACTAATAACACATTTCTGAATGACCTAAGGCCATTACACATTTCCCAAAAATTAAACCTAAATAGTGTTATTGTATCCAGTTTGAACCATACAGCTCAACTTATGACCTACAAAAATCATCACTAGTTAAATGAAGTATTTAGCTGTAAAACATATTTCAACTTGCTTTAACTGACTGTACTACTTAAACTGTAACTATAAATTGTAATAACTTAAACTTGTATTTCTTTTATTGCTTACCTGTGAACCTGCAAGAACCCTCAGACATTTCTTACTGAAACTGATGCCATTTCAATCATTTTGGCTCAGTTTAAAAACTAATTCTAAATATAAATATTTATTTATTTAAATAAGATTTTAGCTTTTACAGTGATTTCACTTACACTTTTCTGCATATTTGTTCCACTGAGTGAGAAACAGGAAAATAAAAGCTCAATTGTGAGGATCTGTCTGAGAGACAGTTTTTTTTTTTTTTTTTTTTAGGTAACCTCTGCTGACATTTTCAGGGAAATGGGGTTTATGCACGGTCACTTCCTGGTTGCGATAGAGGCTGCCGCTCCCTTCCGGTTCAACGCTGTTCCCACACAAACTGGACAAAATGGATTTTTTTTACCCGTTTTCTTCAAGACCTGCCGCGCATCACGGTAAACGATGTCCACCGGATTTTTTAAAAACACACAGAGACGTCTGCGAGCAAGCGGGTGAAGGACTTTAATCTGTTTATAACCAGCTTTATTCATGAAATTGAAGGTAAGCTAACAGCGTTAGCTCGTAGCTTCCATCATCAAAAAACAGTGAAACAAATCTATATAGCCGTGATCGTGGGCTCCAACTGCTTCCCAACTTTCAACTTTCTCTGGTCTAGCTGTACGTTATCAAACACCAAGTCTTCATTCACCAAAAGAATAGTTGTTCCAGTGAAATAACACACGAACGGCGCCGCGCCTCCTCCATTAGCCTCGTCCACTCGGCTCTTTGACTACTGTGCTGCAAAGTGTGGACTGCAGACACGGTGTGGTTAGAAATGATCACGTTTTCTCATCTTAAGTTCACAATCCTTCCTTTTTGTAGTTATTTATTCAGTGGAAATGTGTGGAAACGGACTGATGAATTATATTCAGCTGATGCGGTACACAACGGAACACAGCAGTGTTCAGCTGTCGAGGCTTCCCGTCCGCTGATACTTATATGATGGCTTCATTTCTTAGTGCTATAATATATATATCATACTGTACTATACTATACTATTACTCGTTTTGATTATAAACAATATCTTTAGCTGGAAATGCACTCTAACTCTGGAAATCTTCACGTTTCAAATGGAACCGGAAATGGTCCCGCGAGGTAATTTTAAACCGGAAGTTTTACTAAGTACTCTGTGCATAAAGCCTATTAAGAATCAAATAAGCATCTCAAGCCGAAAGACAATGACAAGAGAGGCGGGATTTATAGCGGAAAGCTGATCGATTGATTGACAGCCAGCCGGCCGGTGTTCAGAGCAGGAGAGAGAGAGGGGGGAGGAGCGAAGGTGATCGGCAGCAGGCTGGTGTCAGGTTTCAAGGAGCAACAGGAGAGGAGGGGAGGAGGGAGAGGGGCAAATAGCGATCGCTGTGAGGAGAAATCAGACAGGAGGAGGTTTGGGGTAAAACGGCTGGAAAAGTGTGGGTGTTGAACGATCTCACTAAGAAAAGTGTGGGTGTTAAAACACCCACATCCCCCACGGGTGCGACGCCCATGGCCGTGATCAAACAGCAATGACTCCGCGTTTAATCGGTAGATTATCCCATAGTTTAGCTGCTATGTCCTCGTTTTTACGAGGCACATTAAATGCACCATAAGTAAAATCTACGGGAGCCGAGTAGTCAAGTGGCACGCAGCCGCAGTTAGAAAACCTATAAGGTGAAGAGATGAGCAGCATTAAGTGAATCTGGATGATTTCTGCTCTGTTAGTCAGTATAGAGACACTATGTTGAAGTTATTTACACACTGCACAGAGTTAATGCTGGAAGTGTTTATTAGAGTAGGTTTAACAAGTGTTTTAGTAAAATTACAGGCAGAAAGTTCTATTAATTAAAGGAGGACCTGAGAAAAGGGCTTTGGTAATGGTTCACATCTCTTGTTTCATTTTTAAGAGGCACCTTTTTTAATTGGCTTTATTAATTAATTGTTTATATTTTATATATATATATATATATATATATATATATATATATATATATATATATATATATATATATATATATTTGTATATGTATATAAATATATATATATATATATATATATATATATATATATATATATATATATATATATATATATATATATATATATATATATATATAAATTTTTATATGAGAGGACACTATCTCATGTTTTGTGAGTATTCATTCAATTTACTCAATAAAAATGGAAACATTAAAGTAATTGGCTTCTAGTTATGAAAAATACAGGATCAGCAAAAAAAGTCGAGATCGGCAGGAAAGGTTGTCTAAAGATCGGTGATCGGCCAGAAAACTGCAATCGGTGCACCCCTAGTATTTTTATCTTAAAATGGAATCACCCGCCGGCTCTCTGTCCTACTTCTACTTTCACTTTCACTTCCGGGATGTTCTGCCCCAAAATGTGTCCGGGCGGATTAATGCCAATCCAAGCAGTGAGGAAATGCGGCAGACAGACAGCTGGAGTGTCCAATCCTATCGTTCGGACCGAATGATAGGATTGGCTGAAGTTTTTAGAGAACTGCGGGACAACTACTTTATTGATTTATTTCGTTTGTTTTTTAATCTCCACAATATATTTATGCCTATATTATATTAGAACATTGTTAAGAGGCTTTAAAAAAAACATTAAAAGCTACATTGTTTACCTGGCTACTGAGTATGCCTTTAAATCAATTACATTAGCCTACTTATAGTTATGAGTTACCATTCAAGTTCTTTGTTGATGGCATTCAAAGATTTTACCTGTGTGTCTAAATAACAAAGCATTGATAATTGTAAGCTTTTTGTTTCAGATCATGCTTTGGACAATCATTCTGAGTATAAAATATTAATACAGGCTTGTAGGTAGCAAATGATTAATAATAAACACCTTTAACCTGAACAAGAAAACAAGTATAATCAGAACAGACCTGATTCCTTTGGCTTAAGCCCGGTTTTCACTGCTTGATAATTAAGCCAATTTTTGGCTCTAAACATAATCTAATCAGATATTCCCGTCATGTGTTTAGAGTACTCTGGTTCACTAGGCTGTCACGATCACTCTGATCCCAAATCGGGGAAATCCAACATGTTGATTTTCCCTGAGGGGGATCAGTTCAAACCACAGTTTTCAGTCTACATACTTCACATTTCAAGAAAAATCTACTGACAGCTCCAATTACCCAAAAGTAGCCTGTAGCAGGCCTGACTTGATGCTTGGGTGTGGTGTCAAAAACAAACACCCAGTTCGCTCACTAAAGAAAATAAAACTAGGCTGGTTAGGTTCATGTATTTTTCTAATCATTGTTTTTGTTTTTTAAAGATAAAAAAAACAACGATGTATCATTAGAAATAGATGGCATGAAAATTCAGAGTAAAAGATATCCAAAACATTTTAGGAGTCATGTTTGATGACCTGGAAGTCAAATACAAGTTATATAAAAGGTAAAATAGTCAAATCCATTGCAGCACTCCATAAAGCCAAGTGTGGACTGAATAGTTCTGGGTTGTTAACATTGTATAACTCACTGGCTGTACCTTACTTAACTTACTGTGTAGAAATCTGGGGATCCACTGTAAAAGTTTTACACAACCACTGATTATTCTACAGAAAAGAGAATTATTCATAACAGAGATCCCTTTAATCCATTATTCATCAAATATAAAATACTGAAACTTCATGACTTAGTTGATTAAAAAATATTACAAACAAAGCTAATACAAATACTTTACCAATAAATATTCAGAAAATGTTTGAAAAGAGAGAAAGTGGTTAGATGTTGGAAGGAACTGGTGCTTTTAAAAAGCTCAGATTTAGAACCACAAATAAGGAGTGGGGTGTTTCTGTAAATGGTGCTTAATATATTTAAAAAATATATAATAAAGTGTATTATTATTTGGAATCCCAAATATGTATATTATATTATTTGTTATAACCTGGTTAGAACACTGTCATGAGTGCATTGTTGATTGTAATAAAAATAAAATCTGTCATGTTTGTTTTCTCAAGTCCCCTTTGATCTGAGGAGTTCACTGGGAATGTTTGAAATCGGTTCATGTGTTTTGGGTGTTGTCTTTGCCTTGTGGCCACACACCAGTGTAGCACCAAAATGGGTATACCCTTGGTTTTTATCACCATGTGTGTTCGTTCATGTTTTGAAATGAGAAACCAACAATTTGATGATCCTGCCATGTGAACTGGCCTTAGTGATCATTTCAGGATTGACTCATCGACTTGACCAGTTTCTAACACTTCTAAGGTTTGGCTTCATTTAGAAACTTTTAATCATTATTATACTTAACCAGTTGTTCAGGAAATAAAGCATCAATGATGTGCCTCTGAATGGGCTGCTCCAATTGGCTAATCTATAAATCTAGGAACACATCAAAGGGGTAAATTTTCAGGTACTCTCAAAAACCTATTAACTATGGCTAATAGTAAGGTATTGACTCCAGGATCTTTATATATTTAGATTTTATTGTTGATTTAACTTTTGTTTTCATTATAATTCAACATGATTCTTATGCCTTTGTTCCTTTTGTCTTCACTTGATGTAGTTCTTCTTTTATCTCTGTGAATAAATAAATAGTAACATGCAAAGAACACTTTGAGAAGTGAATTATGTCACTATGAAGATGAGGAAAGTTTAAGCTGTTATCAAGGTACGTTAGACAGTTTGCATCATACAAATAACGATCCTGATAGAAGGAAGAACTAATGTATACTTCTAATGGGATCAAATCATTTTGAAAACAGTTATTTTATTGTAAAGTGCACTTCAAGTAATATGGCAAAGCAACAAGTCAAAAACTAAAACAAGAGAACAATATTGATAACAGTTTTATAATAATTAGTTATTTAAAAAGTGCTAAAAGAATGAACGACAAATAAATCTACAACAAAAATTAACAAACAAAAATAATGTAAATAACTGCAAAATTAGAAATGAACAAACAATCATCATTGGGGCGAGATTAAAACAAAATATGAAAGATGACTGCAGTGGACCATTGATAGTATCACACTGGAGATTTGACATGGTCACCGTTACGGCCCCCTCTGTTTTGAGAAGGCCTTGTTCTTTTGAGCTTTGTTTTCTGTCCAGTCTGCGAGTGAGGACCCACCCTCCTGCAGGCTCTCCAGTCTGAAGGGAGGATTTCCTCCTCCAATCTGCTTGCAGCTCCACACCATGATGTCATCTGGTTCCTAATCCCTCCTGTGGCTGGACCTCATCTCTTAATCAGCCTGATGGGAGCTAGTGATTGGCTCTCCAGTAGCTCAAGAGGACTTCCTGCTTGGCCTGCAGTTGGGGAGCAGCTTTAGGTGTCAGTGCTGCGTTCCCCCATTGAGCTTAGGCTACGTTCACACTGCAGCCAAATGCGCATCAAATCCGATTTTTTTTTTCCCCCTCATGCGACCCATATCTGATTTTTTTTTTTTAAGACAGTCTGAACGGCACAGATCCGATTTTTTTTTCCAAATCCGACCCAGGTCACTTTCATATGTAGTACTGAATCACATACGTATCTGATGTTTTTGGAAGCGACTCCAGTCTGAACGGACATGTCGCATTGAATCCGCCTTGTACGTGTAATCTGCGCCGGCGAAGGGAAACGCTCCAACACGTAGAGCTGATACTGGAGACGGAGGCAGTCGGTGGACAGAAAGTGAGGTTTTGGACTTGATTAGTAATATATTACGTGACAATTCTGTTCAAGTGAACTTAGCGCCGTGGCGTGGACTCGTGTTTCTGGGACGTGCTGTGGCGGTCCCCGTGTGATGAGTGATCTGACGGACTAAAATGGTTTTTAATCAAAATAACGGTGTGAGCGCGACGTGGCGCAGCGCTGATGTCTCCGGTGTATTTCAGCCTTAAAGAGATTTCACCATAATTGGGCTGTGTTCAAGTTAGCCAAAGCCATTTTACTTCCGTAAACAGAGCGCGTTATGTGTGACGTCATCGTCTGCGCATGCGGGCCGCTTTGGGGCCGTGATTCGTTCACACTGGAGACTGTTTGCTGTCACATTTCAGTTAAAGTGTGAACAGCCAGACAAAAAAATCGGATTTGATTAAAAAATCAGATTTGAGCATTAAGACCTGCAGTGTGAACGTAGCCTTAGAGAGCTTTTGATATGTCTATGTAGGTAGACTTGGTGGTTGTGTCTGTCCAGACTTTGTGTAATCTTAAGTTAACTTTGTGTGGTTTTGTCTGTTTCTGCCAGTCCAGGACAGTTTAGAGCTTTGAGCTCCTCCTTTTGTTTCAAAGTAGATGTGTTTGTTCATTTTAGAGCTTTAGGCTTCTCATTTTGGTTTGCAGTAGCTTCAGCTTGATATTTATCCAATCCTAAGTTTTAATGAAAATTTGTCCTCCATTTTGGGAGCGCTTCAAGTTTTGTATGATGCTTTTTTTTGTTCGTTTTACTTATTAAAGTGATACTATGCAGTTTTGCTTGTTTTGGCTCCCCCTGGTGTCTGTTTTGAATCACTGCCATAAAATCGTTAGCACCATTGTTTCTGTATTCTGGATCAAAGCACCAGATGGGGCTAAGTGACTTTTCAATAACCCTGCAAAGGGTCACATACTGACTCAAGGAAAATATTTAAAAATATAAAAAAGTTGCAAAGTATGCCTTTAAATGTATATATTTCACTCGTTAAGATGTGACCACATCATCCGCATGCGGATGATGTGGTCCTCCTAGCTTCATCGAGCTCTGACCTTCAGCTCTTGCTGGGGAGGTTCGCAGCCGAGTGTGAAGCGGCTGGGATGAGGATCAGCACCTCCAAATCTGAGGCCATGGTTCTCGACCGGAAAAAGGTGGATTGCCAACTCTGGGTCGGGAGAGAGGTCCTGCCTAAAGTGGAGGAGTTAAAGTATCTCGGGGTCTTGTTCACGAGTGAGGGAAGGAGGGAGCGGGAGATCGACAGGCGGATTGGGGCAGCGTCTGCAGTGATGCGGACGCTGAACCGGTCTGTTGTGGTGAAGAGAGAGCTGAGCCAGAAAGCAAGGCTCTCGATTTACCGGTCGGTCTACGTCCCAATCCTCATCTATGGTCATGAGCTTTGGGTAATGACCAAAAGAACGAGATCGCGGATACAAGCGGCTGAAATGAGTTTCCTCCGCAGGGTGGCCGGGCTCAGCCTTAGGGATAGGGTAAGAAGCTCGGACATCCGGGAGAGACTCGGAGTAGAGTCGCTGCTCCTCCATATCGAAAGGAGCCAGTTGAGGTGGTTCGGGCATCTGGTAAGGATGCCTCCTGGACGCCTCCCTCGGGAGGTGTTCTGGGCATGTCCTGCCGGCAGGAGGCCCCCAGGTCGACCCAGGACAAGCTGGAGGAAATACATCTTCAGTTTGGCCTGGGAACGCCTGGGCGTCCCAGCTGAGGAGCTGGTGGACTTGGCCGGGGAGAAGGTGGCCTGGGCTGCCCGACTTGGAATGCTGCCCCCGTGACCCGGACCCGGATAAGCGGAAGAAGGCGAGGCGAGGTGAAGATGTGACCACTAGTTTTATGTTACCTCCTAAGTCTCCTAGCTCAGCCAGGACGTAACCGTCACAGCTAGGTGTAGATAAACACATCAACAAACATATCCAGACTTTATGTGTGTGTGGAGGGTAAAAGCCAAACATGACCTGTGGAAGTGTTTGTAGGAGAATCTTCCGGAGAGATGGGTTCTTCTACAGGATGTTTTTTTTACACTAATGGTTGTTTGTGATTTCCAGTTCATGAGGATTATTCTCTTGGTGTCAGCGTCTGTGAGAAGTTGTTTTATATATTTACATGTTTGTATTGGAGCCTGTTTTCTGTCATGTTGAAAGGCAAAGTTTAAATTAGAGAGCATATTACATCCACGCTGCTTTAGATAATAATAAATTAAAATGAATCCTTTATGCTTGAGGTTAACTTTATCAACCTAATTTTAGGGGATTCATCAAGTTTTATATCAATCTCACTATAACTAATTATGATTTATTGAGAATGAATTATAAGTTTAATTGAAACTTTTATTTTGAAGTTTCTAAGAATTCAGATTTTAAGACTGAAGGAGCTTGGTTAAAAGGCAACGCCCTCTGATCATCACCGCTTCAGAGGTCCACATCAGCAACCATGGGATGGAACTCCCTCTGGGGTTCTGAGACCTGCTTCCCACCTGGTGTCTCGACCTGCCTGCTACATTTTCTGGTATTTCTAACTTTTATAAAACGGCTTCATTTCAAGTTTTTTTTTCCTCATAAAAAGAGTTATCTTTGAATTCTACCTGTGTAGTCATGTTTCTACCTAGAAAAATGATTTCAACTTTAAATGAGTCCCAGGACATTGTAATATATTTGAATAACTTAGCTCTTAAAGCATTTTGTTAAAAATAACCTTTAAGTTTCAAGATACTTTGCCCAGTCTTAATAGTCTCTTCAATAAGAGCACCAGAAATACTCTCATGACTGAGGTGGACATGTCATGTGACTATCAAATGCAGTCAGAATATGAAACGTATCAATGAGCTAGAGCCATACCAGATACCAACAAACAGATTTAGCTCAGATTTTGAGCCTCTACTGAACACTTCAATTCAGTTCTGTTTATTTACAAAACCCTAGTTCACAACACAAGTCACCTTAAAGCGCTGAACAGAGCAAAACATCTAAAACATATCCAGTCCAGACTCAGGCAGACTGAGTGCAGTAAATATGTAAATTGATTAATTAAAAATACCTTTTAGTCTTATTTTCCCTGTTGGAAACCAGCAGATTAGATTTAAGTGTTACTTCAACGCAATCACTTATTCTGAGCAGCGCTGCGGTACTTGAAGTACAACTGTGTACCAGCAACCACTGTAGTTTTCACCTTTCACAACACAATGGATCAGATGAGATCATTTAAGTCTGGATGAACAAGCCCAGCTCGCCTGTGAGTAAGAGGCGTCTCCGTATCGTCTCTAAAGGATCATGTTGGTTTACCTCAACACAATCTGCCGCTCACTAGTGAAACTATTACAAAGGCAACAATAAGGAATACAGATTTTGTCATTTTGAACCTATTTGAATGCTACATTAAGTTTTTATTTCTTCCAAAGTTCAGTTCTTTATCTTTTTTCAGCAACTTCATTCAGCACTCAGCCTCAGAGGTTGCACTAGACTTTTCAGTTTTGTAGTTTTTTGTAATTGAAAAATTGTTGACATTTTCAGCAGCATTATTTGATTTCCTTTAAATATTTTGTAATTGCTCCTTGACATTTTCATCCTTTACTGAGGGTCACGGTCCGGAGAATCCGAGAGTGTTTAAGCTGCAGAGGATTGTTATTTTTATAAGTTGGAGTATTATAGCAGCAGCTGTAACACCACGCCTGTGATAGTAAATCTGTAAGGTTTTTATTTTTTTGGCATTCAGACATCAATTCTCCTCGCCAGTCGCCACGGCAGCTGCCACAGGCGTTCCAACAACAGCTGCTGCAGGAACGGAAAACCAGAGGGCACCCGTGCGCTCTGAGGCTATGAGGATCATTACAGCTGATTCTCCCGTACCAAGTCAGGATGTGGGGAATCAGCGGAATCGGGGAAAAACATAAAGCTCTGTCCTCTGCCACAGTCGGTGCAGAAACGCATCCACCCCCAGAGGAGGTTCGTCTCGTGGGCTCAGGGAAACCAACGATCACACTGTGCATTGTCGTGAAAGCAAATACGTCCAGTGTCGCTCTGCCGAACCCGCACCAAATCTGAAGGATTAGGTCGGGGTGTATGAGAGCAGTGATGGCGATAACACTCCACTTAGTAACTTAAAGTGCCTGTGACTCCATATTTAAATCACTTTATATTAAACAGGTGTAATCTTTGATGCCTCTAGATCAGCGTTGCACCATTATAACTCAAAATACGCTGTAATTATTTCCTAACGAGCAACTCAGAGATCAGAAGAATGCGCCGCCTTCCGGTTCTGCTGGGTTTCTCCTTATTTGGCAGCCTGACACTTCTGCTGCAGCAGGGGGCAGTGCCGTCGCGTGAAAGAGAAACCAAACTGAAACTAAACACTACACGGTCTATGGGCAATGGCGGCGGCACTGCCTCGCTCCAGGTGTCGTGAACGGTCATGTGGGAGGAGAATTTACCATATAAGCAAGTCTGGATCACTATGACCTCATAGCGGGCTGGAGTGAAAAAAACTGTTTGAAACCTGGGTCTGAAATCTGGAAGAGCTTCTCACTGGCTGTACTAGGAGACCGATGGACGCCGTTTTTTGCTCTTTCTGGCAGGTTTAAGGTGAGAACTCAACGTTGCAACATGATAAATAAGTCAGAAAACATGGAAACCGATGTCATGGGACCTTTAATGTTTCGTCATTTTTCAATAACAAGTAATCTAACGTGTTACTATTTCCAAACCAGTAATCTGATTAAATGTATTTTTTTCGAGCCACTGTGTGTTACTGTCTTTGTCTGTTTTCTTAGAAAAAGTATTTGTTTTCCTCTTGCATCTCGGTGAGTAGCGTCAGCTGTAAGGAGTCACGTTATCGCCATGAGGACAGCTGTGGAGTCCCTCCAGCAGGAGGAGGACCTGTATTTACCTGAATATCCGGGCATTTTTTTTTTTGTAAACTCCTCTGAAACAACAGGTTTGTCTTATCTTCGGGGTCAAGACTTTATTAATGAGTGTGAGACGGAGAACCGACTCAGCAAGAACAGCTGACTGGAGGCTGCTGTTGAGCACAGCCTAGAATTAACGTTAGCACTAGAAGCCTGAATGTAGCCACAGGCAGCATCATGCTGCTCTAAAGTTGGATGAATGAAGCAGCAAAGAGACATTTTGATGCATCCTTCACTCATCATGACAAACGCAGCAGTCAGTAAACAAAGCAGCAGCAGAAACACGAGCTGTCAGAGTGATGTGAGCTCCTTGTGGTCCTAAAACCCTCCGCTTCAAAGGAACTAACAGGTGAGTCAGACATCAGAGCTGATCAGAACGTTAGGTTAAGACATGTGACGCCACAGATTATTATTGTTACGCCATAAAGTATTTATTTTAAACGTAGTTGTACATATTACTATACTTTAAATTCAAATATGCCGTTTGATTTTTTTAAAATAAAAAATCATCCAGAAAGATGAGATTTAGTTGTCAAACAAAACTTTTTCCAAAAAGTATATTTCAAAAAAAGTGGGTCAGGTAGGGTTAGGGTTGACCTGAATTTCAGGTCAAAAACCAAGCTGCAGCAACACAAACAGAAACTATGGAGGAGAGAGACGATCGTTTTTAGCTGGAATAAATAGTCGGTATTTAGAATCAGAATTCTTTTTATTGCCAAGTAAGTGAAGTTTCACATTAACTGGAATTTGACTCGATGAATTGCTGCAAACATACATACATACATAATAAGGTTCATTGAAAATAGAAAAATAAAAATAAAGAAGTAATAAGAAATATTAATAATAAAATAAAAGTAAAAAGTAACTGCTGCAGAGCTGCTTTACTATTTACTGTTCAAGAGTCCAACAGCAGAGGGGAAGAAGCTGTCTTTGTGGCGGGAGGTTCGTGTCCGAATGGACCTCAACCTCCTGCCTGAAGGGAGTGGCTCAAACAGTCCATGACCTGGATGGGAGGGGTCGGCTATGATACGACCTGCACGCCTCAAAGATCTGGAGACGTACAGGTCATGGAGTGATGGAAGGCTGCAGCCGATCATCCTCTCAGCAAAACGCACAACACGCTGTAGTCTGTGCTTTTCTGTGGCGGTGGCCCCAGCGTACCACACAGTGATGGAGGAGGTGAGGATGGACTCCATGATGGCCATGTAGAACTGGACCATCATCATGGTCGGCACCTTCAGTTTTTTCAGCTGCCGCATGAAGAACATCCTCTGCTGAGCCTTCTTGGTGAGGGAGCTGATGGTCGTTTCCCACTTGAGGTCATTGGTGATGATGGTTCCTAGGAAGTGGAAGGAGTCCACAGTTGTGATGGGGGTGTCTGTCAGGGTGAGCGGGGGTGACGGAGCTGACACTCTCCTGAAGTCCACAATCAGCTCCACTGTTTTCTGGGTGTTCAGCTGTAGGTTGTGGTTGCTGCACCAGGACGCCAGACGTTCCACTTCTCTCCTGTAGGCAGACTCGTCCCCATCTGAGATGAGACCGATGAGGGTGGTGTCATCTGCATACTTGATCAGCTTCACAGACTGGTGGTTGGAGGTGCAGCTGTTAGTGTAGAGGGAGAAAAGCAGAGGCGATAGGACGCAGCCTTGGGGGGTACCGGTGCTGATGGTCTGAGTATTTGAGACCTTCTTTCCCAGCCTTACATGCTGCCTTCTGTCTGTCAGGAAGTCAGTGATCCACCGACAGATGGGGTCAGGCACGTTCAGCAGGGACAGCTTGTCTTGGAGGAGAGCTGGGCAGATTGTGTTAAAGGCAGAGCTGAAATCCACAAACAGGATCCTAGCGAGTCCAGGTGCTGCAGAATGAAATGAAGAGCCAAGTTGATTGCATCGTCTACAGATCTGTTGGCTCTGTAGGCGAACTGCAGGGGGTCTTTAGTTTGTGTCAGATAAAAACGATAACATTAAGGTTTGTTCTAATGTTTATTAAATGTTCATAAAACATGGTAAAATGAATTGAGTAGTTACAGTAATAAACAAGTTATTTTATAAAAGGTAGTTTTGCCATAAAAGTGTTAAAAGTCAGGTCAAGAAAGACTGTCTTTAATTTATTTTTCAACAAAACAAGTATTTTTTCAGGAAACAGTTTGTAAGTTCAACTTTAATGTCAGGAGATCCATTTTATTGACTTGCTGTTAAAATTCACTTCTAATAAAGTGAGTTTTATATACATATATACATGCTGCTGCTACTTTGTTATCTGTGTGGATCAAAACATGTTGATCCCACAGCAGAGGAGCAAAATGTTGAGTCACTGTAAAACACTGTGAGGAGCTCCAGGACATTTATGTGCAGGGACATGTGGGCGGACCATCGTCCCCCCACCACCTGGGACAGGCCTGTGCCCCCCCCCCCATCCTGGGGAAGCGTAGGTGAACACCGACACGTGACCCTGTTGAGAGGAACCCCATTAATAAAGATTCTTTGTTAAACCTTGACCAAACGTCTTCACCTGTTCTGTGGAGATCCTGCGTGGCTCTTTGAAGAGTTGGGTACTCAGGAGGGACTTTGCCCTCAGTGGCCACAGTTCTTCATTTTTAAAGCTGACAATGATGTTTGAAGGGATTTCCTCATCAAGACTTCATCTATCTGGATGAGAATCCTGATGTCTTGGTGCAGGATGGTGAGTGTTTATGAGTACATTATTGATTTGCAACATTTCTAAATGCATTCAGTTAACTCTGATATCATACTTGGACTGTTTAAGCCCAATCAACCACTTTATTCATTTGATTCCAACACTGAGGTTAAAACAAAAAGTTAACCTTTGAGATCTTTTTTAATTTAATTTTTTTTTTTTTTTTTAACCCCGTGTCCTGTCCGGCTGTGGAGCAAACAGAATAATGTCTGAGTGCCAAAAACAAGCCCAACAGTGTTGCTGTTTCAGGTGAGAGGTTACAGCCACTGCTATAAAACTCCTCCTGATTTTCGTTTAAATATAACCCCCAAAATCTTTATTAGAATATTTTTATGGTTGATTGGACACGGAGCCTGAAAGTGAAGTGAAGGGAAGGGTACAGAAAGAGGGATGGGGGAGAAAGTAAACAGAAAAAGAAGAGAACAAGAGACGTGAAGAGTCCACTTCTAGACCTGTAAATAAAGCACAAGCAAACAAACAAAACAGGGAGAAAAATACAACAGCAACAAACAGCATATGAATACACAACAGTTGTGATATCCTTAAAATGTATACGTATACACCAGTTCAAGAGAGTTCAGTGTCAACCGCAGCCCCAGTTAATGTGTCTGAAAACACCTGAGTCCGTCTTTATGTGAGCACCTTGTGATCACCTGTATATGCGTGCTTATGTATGTAAAGTGTCTCTATAGAAAGATTCAATAATAAGTTCGAGGAGCCACAGACCCACCCCCAAGGCCCACGGAGGACGCGGAGGAGGTCCAGGCCCCAGACGTCCGGAGGCCACCCAAGGCACCAACCCACCAGGGAGCCAGCCGTCAGGGCAGCCGCTAAACTCTCCCCCAGAGGGCGCAGAGGCTCACCCCACGTGGGCCCCCCGGCAGTCGCTGCGCTAGAGCCCCTGGGAGGTCTCGGCGAGGAGCTCACAGGCACCGCCTGCAGCCGGCCATCCAGGGTAGATCTAGCCGGAACCAGAGACCCGAGACCCAGGAGCGAACCAGCCCCAGCAGAGGCCCGACCACCCCCGGGGGCCCAGATCCCAGTAGGCAGCCACAGGAAGAAGAGCAGGCAGACACCCCCAGCACCCAGTCCCAGACCCCGAGACACCCCAATACGCCAGCGGAGAAAGGCACCACCAATGCCGAGGCGCAGCCAGGGAGGATAGTCTCTACAGAGGAGGGCCTAGCATGTCACAGAAAGGGGGGGTTACAAACCTGACAGAAAAACAGTCACACACAGACACAATCACTCTCCCTCCCTCATGCGTGCACACACACATTCCTGCAAACATATCAAGACACACAATAGACGCTGTACACCCACTCTCGCTCCCCATGCACACTCTATGTTCAGGAGCAGGGACCAGCGCCCTAAGGGTGAAGCCGGCCCTGAAATCCAGAAGATGGTCCCTCCCTTACTGAAGTGGGGATAAGCAGACCACTGCGCACACCGCCGCAGCCGAGCAGCCCCCCACCGCAAACCCCGACCAGACGGCCCGCTCCACTCCAGGCCCCAGGCAGCGAGCAGAGAACAGGGGTGTAGGAAGACCCCGAGTCTCCCCCCGCCTGCTCCAATGTGGTGTTGATGCGTGTTGTAGTAAGATGCTTTTGGGACAGGCCTGTGCCCCCCCCCCCCCCCCCCCCCC
>SSNR01000077.1:1802111-1816706 GCA_006937965.1 Callopanchax toddi
AAACAAAAACAAAGTCCAGAGTTCAGCAGACAGCCTGACGAAGAGGAGCACGGGAGGCCGGCCCAACAGCGGCCAGACGAGGAGGAGCTTGGAGGCTGACCAGGATGCAGCCAGACGAGAGTTCAGGAGAGTGGTGCCAAGGCAACCAGACAGGGTGAGCCCCTTGAAGATGGCAGCGAGGCCAGATGAGGTGTGACCCCGGAGGGCAGCGGCGAGGCTAGGACCCAGGAGGATGGCGAGGAGGAGTTGGTCCAACGGAACGAGACCCCTCAGGAGGAACCATGCTGGGAGGCAGAGCAACTGGAACCACAAAGAAGGCCTCAGGTAAAGAGGCAGGGCTTTGGAGGGGGGTGGCAAGGCCAAACTAGGTGGGACCCTGGAGGATGTCAATGAAGTCAGGCAAAGACACAGGGCTCCAGTGGTCAACAGTGAGGCCACAGGATTTTTCAGGTCAGAGTCAGTTTACTTCCTGAAACAGAGTAGTGACACCACAGAGGCAACAGCAAAGTTTCTACCTGACTGCGTGCCATAGGGTAGTGTTAAGTTCATTAGAGCTGACAATGGCACTGAGTTCACTTGCAGTTCCTTACAGTCTCTTTTGAGGGGAAAAAGGCATAAATCGTCTCCTTGTACCCTGTCTTGTGCCTTGTTCTAATGTTAATGTTCAGTATATCAGCGTGCCTGTCTCGTTTGTGTTTGTGAGATCTTCGTCTTTGCCTCTCCAATCTTAGACCCTGTCCTCGTGTGTTTCCTTGAGCCATCGTAATAAAATCCTTATTTTTGGAGTACATCTGTGCCTGGGTCCTGCTTAAACTACCACTCCTGACAGCATGAAACATCTGCATGTTCTCTTCATCAGAATGGCACAACTGAGAGACATTGGAGAGCTCTCTTTAAAATGGGAAGGTGTCTTTTACTAGAAAAAGAAGAGACCACCATGGAGGAGGGGGTCCAGACACCGAAACAAAAGCAAAGTCCAGAGTTCAGCAGACAGCCTGACGAAGAGGAGCACGGGAGGCCGTCCAGGATGCAGCCAGACGAGAGTTCAGGAGAGTGGTGCCAAGGCAACCAGACAGGGTGAGCCCCTTGAAGATGGCAGCGAGGCCAGATGAGGTGTGACCCCGGAGGGCAGCGGCGAGGCTAGGACCCAGGAGGATGGCGAGGAGGAGTTGGTCCAACGGAACGAGACCCCTCAGGAGGAACCATGCTGGGAGGCAGAGCAACTGGAACCACAAAGAAGGCCTCAGGTAAAGAGGCAGGGCTTTGGAGGGGGGTGGCAAGGCCAAACTAGGTGGGACCCTGGAGGATGTCAATGAAGTCAGGCAAAGACACAGGGCTCCAGTGGTCAACAGTGAGGCCACAGGATTTTTCAGGTCAGAGTC
Source organism: Callopanchax toddi (assembly GCA_006937965.1). NCBI lineage: Eukaryota > Metazoa > Chordata > Actinopteri > Cyprinodontiformes > Nothobranchiidae > Callopanchax > Callopanchax toddi. The sequence continues at coordinate 1,803,494 of SSNR01000077.1, forward strand.
AGTTTACTTCCTGAAACAGAGTAGTGACACCACAGAGGCAACAGCAAAGTTTCTACCTGACTGCGTGCCATAGGGTAGTGTTAAGTTCATTAGAGCTGACAATGGCACTGAGTTCACTTGCAGTTCCTTACAGTCTCTTTTGAGGGGAAAAAGGCATAAATCGTCTCCTTGTACCCTGTCTTGTGCCTTGTTCTAATGTTAATGTTCAGTATATCAGCGTGCCTGTCTCGTTTGTGTTTGTGAGATCTTCGTCTTTGCCTCTCCAATCTTAGACCCTGTCCTCGTGTGTTTCCTTGAGCCATCGTAATAAAATCCTTATTTTTGGAGTACATCTGTGCCTGGGTCCTGCTTAAACTACCACTCCTGACAGCATGAAACATCTGCATGTTCTCTTCATCAGAATGGCACAACTGAGAGACATTGGAGAGCTCTCTTTAAAATGGGAAGGTGTCTTTTACTAGAAAAAGAAGAGACCACCATGGAGGAGGGGGTCCAGACACCGAAACAAAAACAAAGTCCAGAGTTCAGCAGACAGCCTGACGAAGAGGAGCACGGGAGGCCGGCCCAACAGCGGCCAGACGAGGAGGAGCTTGGAGGCTGACCAGGATGCAGCCAGACGAGAGTTCAGGAGAGTGGTGCCAAGGCAACCAGACGGGATGAGCCCCTTGAAGAAGGCAGCGAGGCCAGATAAGGTGTGACCCCGGAGGGCAGCGGCGAGGCTAGGACCCAGGAGGATAGCGAGGAGGTGGTCCAACGGGACGTGACCCCTCAGGAGGAACCATGCTGGGAGGCAGAGCAACTGGAACCACAAAGAAGGCCTCAGGTAAAGAGGCAGGGCTTTGGAGGGCGGCAGCGAGGCCAGACTAGGTGGGACCCTGGAGGATGTCAATGAAGTCAGGCAAAGACACAGGGCTCCAGTGGTCAACAGCGAGGCCACCTGATGAGGTGAGACTCTGGAAGACAGCAACCAGGCAGCTGGGAGAAGAGACGGGGCTCTGGGGGACGAGACCAGGCAGCTGGGAGAAGAGACGGGGCTCTGGGGGACGAGACCAGGCAGCTGGGAGAAGAGACGGGGCTCTGGGGGACAAGACCAGGCAGCTGGGAGAAGTGGCTCTGGAGGAAGGTGACAAGGCGACCCGACGAGGTACGGCTCAAGAGGGTGGCGAGGCCGAACAAAGAGGGAGGACCCAGGAGGATGGCGAGGAGGAGGTGGTCCGACGGGACGAGATGGTCTGGTGGGACCCCTCAGGAAGAACCATGCTGGGAGGCACAGCAACTGGAGCCACAATGAAGACCTCAGGAACCGAAGCGGCACCATAGAGTTCTTGACCTGGTGCAGCGCTGGAGGGTTCTGGGCCTTCCGAGGGTTCACCATCCACTCGAATTCCTGGATGACCTCATCAAAACAGCCCGGATGCGGCAGCACAGCAGGGGGCTGAAGAGGAGAACCTGTGGGAGGAGAGGAACAGGGGATATGAGGAACAGGGGAAAAAACCAAAACCAAGGCTAAAGGGGATGAAACCAGGGGAAACAGGAGAAAAACATCAAATACACAAAGACAGGACACACAGGGGCATGAGACATGACACTGGGTTGTTAGCAGACTATCTCAAACACTAGCCCAACCCACGAGAGAGGACTTAATAAGGACTAAGGTCTCCTGTCTTATCTGGGTCTGTCAGGATAACCTTCTCTCCATTCCTCTCCTGATTCTAACAGGTTTAAAATGTATTAAAACCTTTTGTGTGTGTGTGTTTGTATATGTTACCTCTATAACAGCCAAGGATGCTGCTGAAGGCTTGCCAAAGATGGACGCCGCCATGGTCTCCAACGTAGACAGGCCTTTAGGAAGTCCTGACAGTCTGGAAAACAAGACAAAAGAACAACAATGGTTAGAACAGATCAACAGAATGTTTTCTGTGAGACGTGTGGACAAATGTTGATCTTACTAGGAGAAAGCGCGTCGCTTGTCCTCAGTCGGTGTCTCAGGAAGTCATTCAGCGAGAAAAGGTCGTTATGGAGGGTCTCCCACATAACAACGCCAATCTGCCAGACCGTTGATGGTTCGGGGCTGTACCTTCGAGAGACTTCCCACTCAGGAGGGGCGTATGCGGCGGTACCTGGAAGACAAATGAAAAAAAAAAGACATTTAAAAAGAGCTCGAGGTGGAGAAGCTTTGTTTTAAGTGGCACTGACAAATAACAGGAGGGCACAAACTTACCACAGAAGATCGTGAAGAGGGCATCGTGTCTGGTGAAGCAACTGAGTCCAAAATCAATGAGACGGACTGATGGAAAGTTGGACCCAGTCTCGATCAGGATGTTCTCAAGCTTAATATCTCGATGGAAGATGTTATGATCCTCGAGATATTTAGCACCATCCACAAGTTGTTTAATGATCGACTGAAAGAAAAAAGAGTAAATATCAGAAATGGAAGAGGCCTGTGAGGTGAAGAGATATATTTTCAGACCAGTCATCTTACCTTCACCTGACGTTCCTGTAGACCCTCTTCATGATCGTTTAGGTAGGTAAATAGGTCCACACAAGGAACTGGTCTTTCCAGCACCAAGACCAGTTCCTCGTCCAGATCGAACCAGTCCAGCAGGGAGATGACTGCTGACTTCCCTACAGAACCAGGGCCTCCAGTCTGTAGTTCCATCAGGACAGCCACCTCCATTGGAAGCTCCTGGTCGTTCTCATCCTGAAACATCACAAAAGACGAGAGAGAAACCATAAACTCATAATTCATCTGTTATCTACAAAGAAGTGACTGTGTTCACTAAAAAAACACTTACCGTATGTGTGGGACCTACTGCGTTCCCTTTGGGAATGTGCTTGATGGCCACCTGCAAGAAACAAGACTGGTTAACACTCTGACCTTATTGTGTGTGTGTGGATGTCTGGAATATGACAGTGTGTTTGTGAAATACTTACAGGTAGATGGTCGGCCCTTCTGTAGCCAGCGTACACAAACCCATAGCCGCCTTCACCCAGTGGACCCTGCTGCTGGTATTTGGCCTCAAAACCTGGTAAAAAGACACAAAAACACTTAGCTAATTCTGATAAATCTGTTGTTGCATTTCACTACACCAAACTTGTAACTAATAAAATAAAAACAAACCATTGCAGGTGTCCACTGAGTCCTCATCCGAGTCGTCAGAGTCCAGGGGTATAAACATCTGGTCCAGAATGGACGTCCCCTCTCCATCTTTAGAGATGGGCCTCCCGAGGGTCGATCCAGACTGGCCAGGATGTTCAGACGTCCTGGTCCTCTTGCTGGGGGGGTCAAGGTCCTGACCTGCAGGCCTTTTAGTGGACTGTGACTTGCTGGTAGTCACTGGCACAGTCCGTGGTGCCATGGAGCTCCTGCGCTCTGCAAACATAAAACAAATTCATAAAACATGTCAGTTTTAGTGAACTTTTGTTATTATAGATCTTCATACTAACTTGAACAAACATAACAAACATTTCACTACATCTAACTTGTAAAAAATTAAAACAAACCGTTGCAGGTGTCCACTGATGACGGTTCCTTGCAGTCATGCAGGTGTCTGAACTTCTTGTCCAGAGTGGACGTCCCCTCTCCATCTTCAGAGATGGGCCTCCCGAGGGTCGGTCCAGTCTGGTCAGGATGTTCAGACGACCTGATCCTCTTCCTGGGGGGGTCGAGGTCATGACTTGCAGCCCGTTTTGTTGGCTTGGTCCTGCCAACAGCCACAGACGCACTACGTGGTGCCGTGGCGCTCCAGCTCTCTGCAAACATAAAAAAAAAAATCATTAAACATGTCAGTTTTGAGGCATTTAAAAAAATGTTTAAATATACATATATTTATGCTGTATCACCACACTAACTCATGTTACCAACACCTGATCAAACATACTGATGTTAACAGTGTTTTTTCTTAAACAGTGTTGACATGACTTTGGCTAATCTCAGATCTAAATTTAGTAAAGACCTCCTTCTGTGATGCTAATTCTAATAAAACATGTATTTATAATATAATCATTCAGAAATCTCCATCAATCCCCAAAAGTATTTCAAGAGGTACAAATTGAATTATCGATATCTCAACTTGAGGAGTGATTTTTATAGTTAGCATGGTGGTTTAGCATGGTGGAAGTCAAGTTTCTACCAAGTTTATTTTAAACTAACCTTGATGTTTAATGAGAGCTGGTGCAGAACAAGTTCTGATGTTGGTAGAAATCTTGTTCTTCATGACGATTTTGAGAAAATCGATGTTAAAAAAGTTGTAAAACGACGACGATCAATGCTCACAAGTATCTCGATGAGAATCCCGGCTAGCTCTGAAGGTTTGGTAGCCTAAAGTTTTACAGATCAAAGGCGTCCTTTGATGACATCACAGAATATGCAAATTAGGGAATTTCCCAAAAACAGCTTTAAATTTTGTTTATGTTGCCTAGCAACGCTCCTTGTTTTGTCTTATTTCAAACAATAGAAATGAATTCACAAAATTTTTATAAATAACTTAGATTAAAATGTTAAATAATTGTTAGCTTTGTTTGAAATGCAAATGTAGATTTAAGTTTCGACAGAAAAGGACAGGGGTGCCTCTTAACCTTTATTTTGAAACACAGTGACAGGAAGTCCTTTATTTTGAAGAGCTGGAAATTGTTTTTATAGTCATGCTAGCTTAAAAGCAAGAGCTAGCGTCTAGCCTTGCTTGTTTATGCTGTGAAATGACCAGTTTAATTGTAAGTTTTGATTCACCAGTGTAACCCCTGCCTAGCCCACAGTAACTGCTGCACACTGCAACATTTGTCCTTGTAGAGTTTCTGTAGCTTCTCCTTAATTTAAGCGCGTTAACTCCTTTGTTCAGTAAACATTTGATTTAATTGATTTATTTGAATGTTTCAAAGCAAAATAATACACAATAGTACATGAGTAAATGCACCAGAATTAGCAAAAAGCTAGTTTCCATCCATAGTCCCATATACATAAAACACAAATATTACATGATTAAAATGAGATAATACCATACAGACCATGATTCAGACATAAGGAAAACAACAAAATTATGAGTATAAAACTATTCTATACACTCCATACATTTAAAAGAACAATTAAATTATAACATGAGGCAAATCCATAGGTTAAAAGATCAAACAACAAGAAGAAGAAGTCAAAAGATTTGATATAGTGATTGCACTGATGACTACTGACCAGCCATGATTTCAACTGACTTTTAAAAGAATGAAAAGAGGGTCTGTCTCTTATAATGATTGGCAGTTTATTCCACTCACTGCATCCCTTGATTGATAAAGTGTTCTGTGCAAATGTTGTCTTCCTAAATTGAACGTGGCAGTCCCCCATGAGGTCCATCTTGTGTCTCTGGTGCCTTTTTGCCTTTTAAAATAATCCAATAGGGGTGCTGGTGCTTTACCTGCCAGTGATTTTGTAGATGAGGCAGAAGTTTTTAAACATTTTAAAATCATTAAAAGTTAAGAAATTATTTTTTTACTAAAATCTCGCAAATGTGGTAAGATGGTGGTTTTTGGTCTAAAACTTTTATTGCGTTTTTGTAGGCCTGGACGATAATTCAATATCAATATCTATCGATAGACGGGAGGCTTGATAGAAAAAAAACGGGTCGATAAAAAGTTCAATAAAAAAGTTTCCCGTCTTTTTTCATTTCATCTAACCGGGTAATGTGATACTAGAGTCATTACTTACTCCTAACCAATCAGAAGCACAGACCTTCTCAGTCACTAAGCCCCTCCCCTCTCAGACCAAAACAGAGCAGGTAACTTAGAGAAGAGCTCACGGTGGAGGAAACTGTTCCGAAAATAGTTTCATTAGTTCAACCGCAAATTTCCGACAAAAACCAAACAACGGTCGTTTGCAAAATTAGCAGAGAAATGATAAAAACCAAGTCTGGTAACAACCAGCTGGTTTTATCATCTAAGCTGCTCAAAGCCGCAGGACGAGCTGCGTCTCGGCTCCATGTTGGAGGAGGAGAAATCCTCCGTCTGACCAAACTGGGATTACTTGCTTCTGATAAACGCGACAACCCCAAAATGACTCAAAGGACTTGAAGCCTGGACCAGGACGCACCGACACATGTGAGACTCGGACGAACTGGACCCGAGTTGTTGGGGGTTTTTTTTTTTTGTTTTTTTTTTTGGGGGGGGGACAATAAAAAGTTGATCCTCTGAGCGGCCCAACTGCTTCCCCTGGCTCAAATACGGGGTCATTAATCACTCAAAGTCGATCAATCATGTCCCAAAATAATAAACCAACTCCAGGCTTCAGCATCAGATGGGAGGGAGACAGGGAAGAAAGGAGGGAGGGGGCTTGCGCCTCACGCAGACCGCTGCATTTCATGAGCCGTCAACACGTTTCCTGCGTCTAAACTTATCAAACCTTATTTTTTTTGTCAGAATTCATTTTTTATTTATAAGTATTACCAGTTTTCCCCCTCTCTTTCTGCTGTCGACTCATCCTGGTCAATTAACTTAATTATTCAGGATGACTAGACCTGAGTTTGATTAAAATGTTTAAATAAAAGATTAAAATGAATTCGGTTTTTGTGTGTTCTATATTTTATGTGTTGTTTAATAAAATTAATTAATTAAAGTGCCTGTGACTCCATATTTAAATCTCTTTATATTAAACAGGTGTAATCTTTGGTGCCTCTAGATCAGCGTTGCACCATTAAAACTCAAAATACGCTGTAATTATTTCCTAACGAGCAACTCAGAGATCAGAAGAAAGCGCCGCCTTCCGGTTCTGCTGGGTTTCTCCTTATTTGGCAGCCTGGCACTTCTGCTGCAGTAGGGGGCAGTGTCGTCGCATGAAAGAGAAACGAAACTGAAACTAAACACTACACGGTCTATGGGCAATGGCGGCGGCACTGCCTCGCTCCAGTTGTCGTGAACGTGCATGTGGGAGGAGAATTGACCATATAAGCAAGTCCGGATCACTATGACCTCATAGCGGGCTGGAGTGAAAAAAACTGTTTGAAACCTGGGTCTGAAATCTGGAAGAGCTTCTCACTGGCTGTACTAGGAGACAGATGGACGCCGTTTTTTGCTCTTTCTGGCAGGTTTAAGGTGAGAACTCAACATTGCAACATGATAGATAAGTCAGAAAACATGGAAAACGATGTCATGGGCACTTTAAGGAATAACATAAAATTACCAGGGCTGCACTTATAGGCTTTTTTTCTATATCGCCCAGGCCTACTTTTTTGTATATTTGTTTAATTGGTTTTAATGCAGAGTCACTGGCAAATGACCATGTTGTTAGACAATATTCAGTGTGAGATAAAATCATGTTGTTAAACTACAATTTGGGTCTGATTTGTTTAAAATGTTGCAGGTTGAAATTGAGTGATTTAGAGTCTTCTTTGATGTGTTTTTTAAAAGAAAGGTTACAGTCCAGAGTGACACAATCTGTGACCAGCTCCAATTCCTCAGCTTCCAGAAACACTGAAGACCCAGACCTTGTTTTTCTTTTTTTAACTACAGTTGATTTTACAGGTTTCTTTGCTAACACCATGCACTCAGTTTTCTTTAGTGTTCAGGGACCTGACAAATACTTGTCCTCTGTGTGCAAAATACCCACCACAGTCACTCAGTGAAACCAACATCTATAGCCAAAATACAAAAACCAAGACAAAATGAGACTTCTCACATCTGGGCAGGATTGTTTTTTTAAAGAAAAGGAAGAAAGGTGGTGCTGTGATCACAAATGTCCCAGGTCTTTGGTCTGTAGCTGAGACTATGAGCATTTATGTGTGTCACAGGATCTGTGAAGTCAAACAGCAAATTCTCTTACTGCAAGAGAAACAGAGGCCAGAGTGACTTAGGAAGGATTTGATTTTCATTTTAAAATAAGATGTTTGGATTGCATGGTAGCGCAGTTGTTAGCACTGTTGCCTAAGAAGGTCGTAGGTTCAAATCCCACGGCAGCCTTTCTGCCTTTAATGGAGGTTGTACCCAGAGGTCATGCTAGACTTTTTTGTTTTCCATCATTTTGACTGACAGAGTAAAAAAATCTGGTCATAATTTATTATCTATCACTTATTATTTTAAAAAAATTATATTAATGACATTTTCAGCAGCATCCTTTCATCCCTTTTACATTATATTGTAATTGTTCCTCAACCTTTTCATCCTCTGAGGGTCGCGGTTGAACCAGAGAACCTGAGAGTGTTTAAACTGCAGAGGATCTCGGGATTCTGATGGATCCGTTGATCTAACACCAGGTCCAGTTCAGCTCATATCCATAGAACTGATAGACACTAAATCAGCTGATGAGCCAGTCATCATCTGGAACTCTCCCCGTCCGAAGTCTGGAGCGCAGGCAGAGTGTGACTGACTGCAGCATCCATATGTCTCAGTAATCACAATACCACAGCTGATCACTATAATGAATCATTAAGTGCACTTATATAATCTGAAGACATGAACAGACTGTGATTTAACTCCTAACATATTGTTCAAATTCTCGTTTTTATTCTGTTCAGATACAGAACATGTGTGGAGGGTGAGTGTTGGTTTTGGGTGTGCGTGTGTGCAAGGGTCTGAAAACACGTCTTAAAGGGGTGGTTTTGTCAGAATCCATTTTTTTTCAGGTTTTCATAGGCTGTGTTCGAAATGCTCAATCGTTCGCTCACTCACTCACTCACTACATTTCATTCCCTATATAGTCCCCTATTTATGGGTTAGGGCACTGCACCGTGTTCGGCGTTTCGAACACCACTCAAAAGCAGCAGCGTCATCAATTCGCGCCGGACCCCGAGCAACTTGTCGCATAATTAAAAAGATGGAAATCACGTACAACCCAGCTGGTGGTAACCATGACAACCAGTTTCTTGTTTGCATCGGCTGAAACAATGTTGTTAATGGTTTTTCTGCTAATGTATCTGAAATAAAACCAGTTATTTACCCGTAGCTGTTTTGTTATCATGTTTTTCCCCAACACAAGCGCTGACTGTTGCCAGAACTTTCATCAAAGGTGGAGTTTGCCCGGCACGTGCACATTAGTACAACTGTTAGCTCGCGTGCCTTTGGAAAAGGTAGCTAAAGAGCAACTTCATTAGCGATATCTCGGAAGCTAACTTTAAGTGAAAACATGACTGTTTCAGCAGTCATACATATAATATTCCACATCCTCCTCCTGAAGCAGAGGAGGAGAAGAGCCACTTCAGGGTTGAGACGTCTGAGAAGACACACAACTCTTATTAGGAGGTGTCAACAGGTGAGAAAATATGTTGAGATAAGAACATTAGCAAGACAAGACTTGCTATAATTGTTAATTTTTGTGGACATGTTATATGAACAGCAACCAATGTAAATTTAGGAAAAAACATTTTAAAAAAATGTGTTTTAACAAAACTTGAATAAAACCATTTACATACACACACACACAAATATGTTTACATATGAATTTATTGTAAAAATTAAAAATATATACACAGACGCATCCCCAAAGTTTTTTGGACATATATTTGTCTAAACTGTCAAACAATTAGTATTCATAGTAATATAAAACCATTTTTATATTAGGAATTCATATTTTTATTAATAAACTAACTATTTAAATCCTTAACTGTCAGAAACCCTTGACATCCTAATAAAAGGACCTTAGGCCTAGATGTCAAAACACCATTTTGATCAGACTTATGACAGGACAATATAGTCCATAAATGTTAATAAAGCAAATACATAATAATGACACAGAAGAGAAATTTAATATTTTACCACACTTTCGGTTTCAGAGCAGTGCTTCAGTGAGGTACTGCACTCCTAATGAACACATGCCACTCCTCAGAATGTTTCTGGATGGAGTCACTGACACCAGGCCTGACTACAGGCTAGGCAGACCAACTCTTAACAAGTTGTTTGCCATGCTGAGAGTCGAGCACCATGGGAGCTCTGGCTGGGGACTTGAGCTTGAGGTACTGGTTTTCTTGTTCTGGCTTGCAAGTGCCACTTCCTACAGAGTTGTGTCAAGAGCATTTGACATCCCCGAACAACAGTGCATGACATCATTCACAGGATGTGCAATCACATCATTGGGCTGATCAAGAAAATCATTTCACTCCCCCAGGCAGACGAGCTGGATGATATAGGCTCTGGATTTGCCCTACTTGCTGGCTCACCAGCTTTTGCCAAAGTTGTGGGCAGTATCGATTGTTGCCAAGTCCGCATCAAACCACCCTCACAAGATGCAGCCTGCTACTTAAACCGAAAGCTGTTCTTTTCTGTTCAACTCCAGGCTGTCTGTGACCATTCAGGACGGTTCCTTGACATTTTTGTTGGTTATCCTGGGTCAGTACATGATGCGCGAGTGTTTCGCAACAGTCCCATCAGCCTTCAAAGTCTTTACCCACCACAGGGATACATCCTCCTTGGAGATGGTGGGTACCCCTGCTCCCCTGCTGTTATTACACCTTACCGGGAACCTGTGGTGAGGGCAGTGGAAAGAAGATTCAACTTCCACCATGCCAAGGCCCGATCAATTATCGAACGTGCCTTTGGATTAATGAAGACAAGGTGGAGGGCTACCTTTTTCAAGGCACTGGAGGTGAAGCCAGTTTTTGTTCCGAAGGTGGTGGCATGTTGTGCAATTCTGCACAATATTGCAATGACTTCAGGTGATGTGGTTGATCCAGCAGATGAGTTGCCTGCAGATGATAATCATCCAGATGTTCAGCAGCACTCAGATGCAAGTGGGGAGGCAGTGAGGGATCAGCTGGCAGCTGCTGTGTCCCCCCCCCCCAGCACTTCATCCATCAGGCGGTACCATTTCCAAGAGCCTGCAGTGGCTTCCCCGGATTCCGTCCCCACTCCCGACTGTGGCTTTTTCAGTTCCTTCGAATGTTGAAAGGATAGTAATTAATACCTGCTTATGATTTATTAACATGTCAGACAACAGGCTGTACATTAATGTGCAATTTATGCCAATTTGAGTTTTTAAAAGGCTACACTCTTTCACTATCTGACAAGTCAGAATAAAATCCACATGTCATATCAGTGCAATAGATTTACCTTATACGTTTTTTTCAAGTTTTCCCACTTTTTTGCTGCCCTGGCAGGAGTGACCAGGGCATCCAGGGACATCTGCTTCAGAATAAATCTACAATCAGAAAAAGTCATAATTACCACCAAATGAAAAAGTGTTCATGTCACATTTTATATCAACTTTAAAACATAACACTTACTCCCACCCATGCTGTGAGGCATTCCTGCGGCCAGAGAAATGAGCCTTGTGCTCATTTCTCAGCCTGATCAGGCTCTCAACATCTTCATCTGACCCTTAAAAGAACAAAAAGAATAATTACTGGTGATCGTCACCAAAACATATACTTGATGCTGTGTTTCAAGAACCAAGTAGTTTATCTGGAAAACTTTGGAATTATTTCAGCAATAACTTTCAAGATGTAATCCGATTGTACTCAAAACATTTCTTGACCATTTTTTATGGTTGTTTTGCTGTTTTCTACCGACGAAAGGGACAGAACAATCGTTAAAAACGCATCCATTAGGATCACATTATCTATTTAACAGTTACTACCATGATAATGGTACCTAAACTATAGATAATATATATCACTGCTGTACAGTATATAAATCTCGCTTTTGCAGACATAATTCGGACAAGTAGTAAGCTTTCTATTTGCATTAACAGCTAACACTAGCATAATACGACGGATAGGTAAAACTTTCCTTCTACGATGTAGAAATCCATTTATTCACGCACATATTCAATTAAACAATAATACAACATGGTAACTCTTTATATAGATGAGTAAATAATTTAAAATTTGCTTACATTTGTACTGCTGCTCCCGCCGTTCCGCTATTATAAGGTTTACGACCTGACCCGCAAAGCATTATGGTCTATATCTACCGGTTGAGTGACCATCAGTGGGGTTTATGCACGGTCACTTCCTGGTTGCGATAGAGGCTGCCGCTCCCTTCCGGTTCAACGCTGTTCCCACACAAACTGGACAAAATTGATTTTTTTACCCGTTTTCTTCAAGACCTGCCGCGCATCACGGTGAACGATGTCCACCGAATTTTTGAAAAACACACAGAGACGTCTGCGAGCAAGCGGGTGAAGGACTTTAAGCTGTATATAACCAGCTTTATTCATGAAATTGAAGGTAAGCTAACAGCGTTAGCTCGTAGCTTCCATCATCAAAAAACAGTGAGACAGATCTATATAGCCGTGATCGTGGGCTCCAACTGCTTCCCAACTTTCAACTTTCTCTGGTCTAGCTGTACGTTATCAAACACCAAGTCTTCATTCACCAAAAGAATAGTTGTTCCAGTGAAATAACACACGAACGGCGCCGCGCCTCCTCCATTAGCCTCCTCCACTCGGCTCTTTGACTACTGTGCTGCAAAGTGTGGACTGCAGACACGGTGTGGTTAGAAATGATCACGTTTTCTCTTCTTAAGTTCACAATCCTTCCTTTTTGTAGTTATTTATTCAGTGGAAATGTGTGGAAACGGACTGATGAATTCTATTCAGCTGATGCGGTACACAACGGAGCACAGCAGTGTTCAGCTGTCAAGGCTTCCCGTCCGCTGATACTTATATGATGGCTTCATTTCTTAGTGCTATAATATATATATCATTCTGTACTATACTATACTATTACTCGTTTTGATTATAAACAATATCTTTAGCTGGAAATGCACTCTAACTCTGGAAATCTTCACGTTTCAAATGGAACCGGAAATGGTCCCGCGAGGTAATTTTAAACCGGAAGTTCTACTAAGTACTCTGTGCATAAAGCCTATTGTACACTACTTTTTTCGTACCACGTGACATGTTTCTAGGCATGGGCGTCGCACCCGTGGGGGATGTGGGTGTTTTAACACCCACACTTTTCTTAGTGAGATCGTTCAACACCCACACTTTTCCAGCCGTTTTACCCCAAACCTCCTCCTGTCTGATTTCTCCTCACAGCGATCGCTATTTGCCCCTCTCCCTCCTCCCCTCCTCTCCTGTTGCTCCTTGAAACCTGACACCAGCCTGCTGCCGATCACCTTCGCTCCTCCCCCCTCTCTCTCTCCTGCTCTGAACACCGGCCGGCTGGCTGTCAATCAATCGATCAGCTTTCCGCTATAAATCCCGCCTCTCTTGTCATTGTCTTTCGGCTTGAGATGCTTATTTGATTCTTAATTTCCCTGAAAATGTCAGCAGAGGTTACCTAAAAAAAAAAAAAAAAAAAAA